>JABUQX010028525.1:37500-39536 GCA_015478945.1 Trachelipus rathkii | reverse complement strand
GTTGACTTCCACAATCCTTGAAAAACTTTCATTGATGTTTGCGCAAAAAATCTTACTAAATAAGCACAACATTTTCAATATGATTAAGAGCAGTTGCTGTCACTAATGATGGGGACTATAACAATTAAACTTATATTCTATTCGCTCGTGATTACAAAACTCGAAATATTTGAGGTTTTAAACAAGGTTCAATATCTTGATCTATCTCAACTCCTGTAAAGATTCAACAATTGGTTTAAAAACCTTCACTAAATCCTAACATTTGTGTTAGTTTTGCCTATTTTGCCCCTCTGAAAATCTTCCCTATTTTCCTATTAAAATATTTCTGCCTTGGAAAACTAAAAACAAATAGTGACCAGTTATTTTCACTGTGACAATAAAGTTTCAAATGTATTGTAAATCACAAATTGATTTATTTTTTTTAAAAAATCAAAAAAAAATAACCAAAATTGCCATCCCTGCCTAAAACTTCTACGTACTATATTAATTTATTATATTATACTAACTAAAGAATTTTTTATAAAAAATTTTGACGACCAAAACTGCATAATATAAAAAAAATGATAAATGATAAATATCGATCTGCATTAAAAATAATTAATATTTTCGTCATCAGTGCTTCAAAATCTACCTAAATATATGGTTTTCAAAGATTTTTTTTTATAAATTTTGACCACCTAAACTGCATAAGTGCCCACAAATGCTTTGCGACACAACTTTCATATACAGTCAATCACAATCTCCCCTTCATTCCTAATCATTTCACTAATAATTCCATTTATACCTGCTGATTTACCATTCTTCAACTTTCTCACTTTACCAACAACTTCATCCCCAAAATAGCGATTTCTTCTTACACCATCAAACTCATGCACATTCACTATCACCCCTTCATTAATTCGCTGCGCGAGATTTTCCGTGACAAGCCGGATTGGGAAGGGCATTTCTCGGCCGCCATCGACAAGGGCGATCATAGGGCCGCCCAGGGAAAGATATTTGCCCCCTCGATCCGGTGGTCGGATTTGACAATGCCAATGTTGAGCAGATTTTCGAAATGTTCCCTCCACACACTCCTCACATCCATTTCTTCGTTCTTTTTCCGTGCATGTTACTTACTCTACATCACACCCGATCGGGGCAGTGAAGGAAGATAAAGAAAAATTAATTTATATAGTATATTTATAATAATATATATATATATATGATATATAATATATATCATATATAATATATATATATATATATATTATAATAACCTTTTAAATACGAAATTAGTGCATTTAAATTATTCTTTTTCAATATGTTACCTAATTTAAAAGCAACTTTTGTTCAAGTGGAATATTACCTACCGGTACATTATATCTTAATGAACTAAATTATATATATATATAAACTTATATATATATTATATATATATATATATATATATATATAATATATATATATATATAATATAAATATAATATATATTATATATATATATATGATATAATATTATTATATATATATTATATTCTAAGATGATGTAAAGTTCCTGTGAATGCTGTAATCCAAACTAATTAATTGCTTGTAATGAAACTAAACAATAATGGTACAAAAAATGAATCTAAAATTAATTTTCAAAATTTTTTTATTGATTTTTTTGTTTTTTTTTAGATCAATTTTAAAATAATATATAAAAGTTAACATTCGAAAATCATACCGAATGATGAAAAAGCTTCTATATTGTTCTGTGTAGGGAGAGAAAAACGTATTTTATCAATACGTATATTTAAGTGCAGAAGCCATAGATCAGTATTATATATTATATATATATATATATATAATATATATATATATATATACTAATATATATATCATATATATATATATATATAAATATATTATTAAATATATATAATGATATATATATAGGAACTTCACTTTCAAAAGATTGCTAACCGAATAATCGAAACGACGAGTAATCGATTTTTTCATTATTTCAGGCAATAGAGCGTGAGGTTGACAAAAAGTTTTTTTTATTTTTAACAAAGAAT
>JABUQX010028525.1:25000-32500 GCA_015478945.1 Trachelipus rathkii | reverse complement strand
ATATAATAATAATATATATATATATATATATATATATATATTATTATATGCCAGCCTCTCGAAGAGCCACAATCCATATCCCAAAAAACAATTACTACAGGGAAAAGGAATACATTGTTGAATTCCGGATAAAATATAATAAAAAATGCTAAGAAAGTAAAAAAAAAGGAAAAAATATAACTTTAGAATCCATGTTACTTATTTTTGGATTTTTTGTATTTTTTTAGTTAGGAAAATGTAAAAAAAAAAATTCTATTATTTTCTTTAGAAAACTCGAAATAGTGAGGGACATAGTATATACGATATATATATATGTATATTATATATTATAAAATATATAATATATATATTAATATATATTATATATATTTGTATAAAGTTATTACACCGCAATGTGGGCTCGAGCCGACGGGGAACACAAGGGGGACGTTTTCCATACTTCGTAGAGGGGCGGAGGAAACCCCGCGACACCCAAATACCAAACACGCGCGTTCCGGAGCAACCTCCCCCGGAGGGTGGCCCCGAATATCCTACCCCGTAGTCACCACGGACAAGCGCGAGAGGACCCCGACTCATGCCATCGTGCAGGAAAACCCTTGGAGTATTCTTTAGTTAAAAAAAAAATTTTAACCTCTAAAAAGTCTATTTATTTTAACTAGTACCGTATAAAAGATCTCTAATAGCTTTTTCCTGCATAATTACAATAAATTATTAGCAATAAATTTATATGTCTTACATTTTCCTGACTAAAAATTATTTACCAAGATTCCAAAAAAGTATTCCTTTTCCCTTTAGCTATTGAGTTTTTTTGAACATTTTCCAAACTTAAATTTACCAATGCATTCTAACAATGTATTCCTTTTCCGTTAGCTATTTTATTTTTTGAGATATGGATTGTTGCTCTTCTAGAGGCTGACCCAATATATATATATCAGTATATATATATATATATATATATTATATAATATTATATATATATATATATATATATATATAGAAATTATATATATATATATATATATATAATATAATATATATATATAATATATATTATACTAATATATATAGGTGAAACTAAAAAGTTACACGCATTATATCTCGAAAAAACTAAGATAGGTACAAGAAAACTGATAACATAATTTGGAATCAGAGCTATGAAATTGTATGGCAAATAAAAAAAAATTTTTTTTTAATTTTTTTATATCTCCAAAACACGATGGACAAGAAAATAATAACATATTAAGAACTTCAGCGTATGAAATTATTATGAAAAAAAAGATTTTTTTTAACTAAAAGAATACCCCCAGGTTGAACCGCAAGATGCAAAGAATCGGGTCTCCGCCCCTGGGGGACGACGGGTGGACTCAATTTCCCCCCTCCGGAGGTCATGAACCCCTGCTTTTTGTAATGGTGTTCGCTGGCGGTTTCTCCGCCCTCCCTCATGGGTATGGAAAACATCCCCCTTTCTGTCCCACCCCGCGGCTCGAGCCCCCTAAAAAAATTTGTACAGTGATCATATATGATATTAGTTTTCTTCTACCTATCGTAGTTTTGAAATAAAAAAATAAAATAAAAAGTAAAAAATTTTTTTTTGTCATTTCTCCATACAAATTTTCATACGCATGATCCATATAGTTATCAGTTTCTTTACCTAGTCTTAGTTCTTCGAGAATCAATTGCGTAACTTCTTTATTTGGCCTATATATATATATATATATATATATATAATATATATATATATTTTATATATAATATATATATATATATAGTAATATATATAATATATATTATATATATATATATTATATATATATATTATATATATAACTATATAATATATTAAATAATTTCTATCAAGCTTTAACTGCTATAAAATGAATTTTAAATCTTAAGCTTGCCTTTTTATAATTTTTTTACAAAAGTTAATAACTATATTATTTCAATTTATTTAACTATTATCACAATTAACAATATATCCTATTAAAATTAAATAATTTTTTTTAACATATATTCTCTAAAAATTTATTGGTTTTTCCAATGTTTCAGGAGTAAATCTATTTCTCCTATGGCATTATGATTAGCAATAATAATAGAAATATCGACATCTGATGGCTCTTACAGCACTCCTGTAATTGGCTCCTAAATGATGCAATTTATTGTTTTTTCTTTATATTTGTATTATGAAATCCTGATAGAAACAAATATACTCGGAATCGAATCCGGATCGGAATCGAGCCCGAATCCGAATCCTTGTGTATAAAAATTTCGAATCCGAATCCGAATCAGCACCCTCTGGATTCCGAATCCGAATCCGAATCCGGCGTGTGTGGAAAATGTTTCAATCCGAATCCGATCCAGTCCAGACGAATCCGATCGAGAGCTCGATCCGGATTCGAATCCCGAATCCGGATTCGCCCATCATGAATATATATATATATATATATATTATACTATATAATATATATAATAGTATATATATTATATATATTTATATATATTAATATATATATATATATATATATTATATATATAATATAAATGTAAATATATATATATTTAAATATATATATATATAGGTGAAATTTGTTTTAAAGCCACAACTCATATCCATAATCTCAAAAATATACAATAGCTACAGGAAAAGGAATACATTTTGGAATCCTGGCAAAATTTTATTGCGGAAACAAAACAAAAAAAATCATATCTCAAACACTACAATAGCTACAGCGAAAAAGAAAATTACCATTTTGAATCCTTCTAAAATTTTAGTTAGAAAAGTAAAAAAAAAATCTTAATCAAATAAATAAAATGAATATCTGGTTGTTGTCCAATTAAGAGTAGGTTTCCTAGTATATAATATAGATTATTCTTTAAAATATTACACGGCAATATAGGGCTCGAGCCACGGAACACAGGGGGCGTTCACATACCCCCATAGGGGAGCGGGAACCCCGCGACAACCAAATACCAAAGGCGGGGTTCCGGAGACCTCCCGGAAGGGAATTATCCTACCCCTAGTCCCCGAAGGCCGAGAGACCCCTGTACTCTGCCTCGTGCGGTATCACCCTTGGCGGTATTCTTTCAGTAAAAAAAAAAGAAAGCAAAATTTAATAGAAAAGTATTATTATTAACGACGAAACAATAATTGGTCTCTAAATAGCTTTCCAAGTAGACGAATTTAATAATCTTTCAAAATATGTCGATTGTAGTTATCTAATTAACATTTTCCTATCTAAAAATTTTTAACCAGGATTTCAAAAATTTACTCCTTTTCGCTGTAGCTATGTAGTTTTTGAGATATATTTTTTATTTTTTTATTTTATTATTTTTTACATTTTCCCACTAAAAATTGACCAGGCATTCCAGCAAATGTATCTTTTATCCCTGTAGCTATTTATTTTTATAATGACGATGATAGTTGTCGCTCTTTAACCAAATTTCACCATATATATATATATATATATATATATATTACATATATATATTATATATATATTAATATATATATAATATATATATATATATATATATATATATATACTATATATATATAAAAAATGTCACATCCCGAAGAGGCCAAGCATGTAACTAAAAAACTATAACAGCTACACGAAAATAAATATTTTTTTAATATAAAACATTTTTTACCCCTGAAATTAAAAAAAATATTAAAAAATCAAACGCTTTTTTAAAAATTAAATTGTTAATTTGAAAAAATTAGTTTTTTGAGAATACGAAGAAGCTGTAGTAGTCGGAGGGATCGCCAGAAAGTTAGCCGCAAATGTTTGAATTTTTTTCTTTCTATAACTAAAGCATACCCGACGGTCAAAATTAAAGATGACAGAAGTCGGGTTCTTCGGGCCACCGAGGACGCGGGGAACTTTCGTCCCCCCCTCGACTCGAAACCCCTAAAAGAATATAAAAAGAAAAAATAACATATTTCTCCAAAGCCGTATAAATCAAAATGTATTTGGCAACTTTTGTCTAACTAATGCAGGATTCCACAGGTCAATCACAGCTTAAGACTGCCAGTTCTAGATTATTACTAACATAAGTTTATTAATAATATTAGAATAAAATAATTTTTTTTAAAGTTTGTCGAATGAAATTACTTGCTGAAATCAAAAAATGTTATTTATTTTCCTGTAGATGCTATAGTTTTCTAGTTACATGAATTCGAGGTATGGCCATAATATATATATATATATATATACTATAATATATATATATATATATATATATAGATATATATATATAAATATATATAAGTATATATATATATAATATATTTATATGGCGCTAATTTTACCTTTTCGGCCGCAGAAAATAAAAACTAGTCACTCGACGATTTTAATGGGAATTAACTATACCTTATATTATATTAAATTGAACTAAGTTTAAATCGATTATTTTTAATAATCATGATAAAATACAAAAATCGGATCAGTATTGTTCAAAAGTTATATTTCCATCGGTTTTGTAAGTGATTGTTCAGCGTAAAGTATAGAATGAAGTAAGTGATTTGTTGTATATGCAAAACGATTTGGGTTGCGAGTTTTTTTTTAGAAATTTTCAACCTAATTTTGCAAAAAAGAGTTTGAGAAATGTTTAAAAGAATGTTCAATAGTAAGAGGTGGAGAAAAATTTAAATTTTACTGCAATGCCCATAGTTGTAGTAAAAGGTATAAAGTTTCCCCCAAAACTATTGGTTTGCCAATAGTATTATCATACAAAGATGCACTTTGCATTAGGTTTTATTTTGTACAAGATGTAACAGTAGGAAAGGTATCAATGTACGTTGATTTTAGTCCAAAAACGTATGGACTGGTTATATATATAGGTAGTTAGTATATATATATATACTATATAATATATATATATATTATAGTTATAATATATATATATATATTATTTTATCTTTCGCAGCTACAAGCAGTCTATCAGTAAATGTTAGGGCTAGTTTTACGGCACAGTGGATCAGTAAGTTTAGGCTACTTTACCGGCACAGTGAGTCAATAAAGTTAGGGCTAGTTTTACGGCACAGTGGATCAATAATGTTAGGCTAGTTTACGGCACAGTTGATCAATAATGGTTAGGGCTAGTTTTACGGCACAGGAGTCAAAGGTAGCTAGCTTTACGCCACAGGATCAATAAAAGTTAGAGCTAGTTCTATTACGACATGCGATCATATAAAGGTTAGGTCTACTTTGGGCTTTTAAGCTTCTAGGTTATGATAAGTTTTGTTATATATCACAGATTTACTATATATATATTATATAATATATATATATATATATATTTAATATATATATATATATATTATAATAATATATATATATTATAATAAATATATATTATATTGATGATAGTGCTAATGGATAAATCGGTGAATAATATTGATTAGTTAATGTATCAAATAGTAATCGATAATAATTATGTATGATACTGGTCAATATAGTAATAATGATCATAGTGGTGTTAATGTTAATAACATAATGGTGAATAGTATAATAATAATGATAGTTGTAATAATAATAATTAGTGATTGTAATATTGACAGTATTAATGTTAAAGACAGTAATACTTATATATATGTATATATGTATGTATATTTTTTTTTGTTTGTTATATAATTTCATTTTATTTATATAAGCGCCGATAGCCTCAGGTTAGAGCACTCCCAAACCAAGCGGGGTCCAGCTCGCAACATGGTCGGGTGGAGAATTGAGCGTTTCTCTCCTTACGGCTTGCTCCGTCCTGCTCGGACGAAAATGAGCTTACACCTCCTCTTGAAGGCTCTGCCCTGAGTGATGCGTGTTTATCTTCTGTAAAAAAAAAAAAAAAAAAAAAAAAAAATATATATTTATTTATGTTCGATATTACCAAATATCGATTTTATGTATCGATATAACACAAATATCGATTTCGATTTAATCGAACCCAACAAATATCGAAAATGAACAAACATAAAAAAAAATTAGTGCTGCCGAAAAGTTATTTATTACCATACAACCTGTATTTTATATTTAAAAATAGTATTATAATATATATAATATATATATATATATATAATATATATATATATATATAATTATTATCATATATATATATATAATCTTGTAAAAACTACTTTAATTATGTAAAAGTATAAAATAAATACGCGAGTCGCAGCAAATAGAAGAACGCGATCAAACACGTGCATCGCGAGCTATGGTTGGCACCTCTGTCTAGACCATAAGATTCCAGTTAATTATATTAATATATTATATATATATAATATAATTATATATATATATCATATTATATATATATATATATAATATATATATACTTATATATATAAATATATATATATTATATATATAATATATAGACCTGTTAAGTTTTAAGACTCCGTCAGTTTGATTTTTTTTTGATATTTTTTTTATATATCTTTCTGAAATCTTTGATCACCAATTTCAAAGGTTTTTCTACTTGATCTTAAAGTATAAGGACCGGTACGTTTAAACTTCAGTCAGTTTTAAATATTTTTTTTTTTTTTTTTTTTTTTTAACTAAAGGAATACCAGAGACCGCAAAGATGGCAGGATTCGGGTCTTCGGCCTCCGGAAACGACAGGATAGGGACTTTCCCCCCATCCGGAGGTCTCCGACCCCGCTCTTTTGTATTGGTGTCGCGGTCCTCCGCCCTCCCCTACGGGTATGGAAACGTCCCCCCCTCTGTCCCCTTCGGCTCGAGCCCCCTAATTTTTTTTTTTCTTTTTTTTTTAATTCTTAAAAAAAAAAATTTTTTTTTTTTTTACATTTTAATAAGCTATTTACACGCTGGATCCAAATATGTAATGTTTCTGTAATGTTTACTTTTCGAAGATATTTCATTTATAAACAAGAATTTTTTTTGTTTTTTAGTCACTTATCATTTGTGTAATAAGCTTTATACGCCTATTTCAAATATGTAATTGGTGTTTCTGTAAGTTTATTTTTCGAGATAAGTAAGCTTATATTAAAATTTACTATATAAATTTATTTAAATAATTATTTAGAAATACTTGTAACTTTTGAATCATTGTCCATCACCACTAAATCAATTGTTAGTATCATATACTAACAATATGTTAAAAAAAACAAAAAAAAATCAAAAACTGACGGAGTCGTAAAAACAAACAGGGCCTATAAATATTATATATATATATTATTATAATATATATATATTATATAAATATATATATATATATTATAGTATATATATATATAATATATATATATATAGATATTATAGATTATATTAATATATATATATTATATATATATAATTATGTGTGTGTGTGTGTGTGTGTGAAACTAAAAGAAGTTACCCTCATGATATCTCGAAAACAATAAGATAGGTACAAGAAAACTACTAACATATATGGAATCAGCGTATGAAATGTATGGAAAATGAATTTTTTTTTTTTTTTTTATTTCCTTTCATCTTTTTTTTATGTAAAATAAGTTGGAGAAAA
>JABUQX010028525.1:15000-17500 GCA_015478945.1 Trachelipus rathkii | reverse complement strand
TTGAATGTTGCTTTATTTCTGCAGTTTAAATTCTTTAAGGATGTCTGTTAATAGATATATCTTTTCCATATTCTGAAGAAAGTTCCTTACATTGTTTTGTTATTTCTTCCTGAACTTCCTTCAAAACATAAGAAGTTGTAAAAAATTTCCCTTTATATCGAGCATCTAGATACGTTGCGATGGAATACAAGAAATTTCTTTCCAAATTATCAAATCTTCGAGTTAACTCAGAATTTATTGTTTGTACAGCTGATTTAATTCCCTCTTCAGCCTCGAAATCTGAGGTCTGGTGAAGTTTTTATCGACACAATAAAAGGAATTACTTGTGATATAGAGGACGATTGAAAGCTTAACTTTTTAGTAATCTCTTCAAATATCTCCAATAGGGTAATACATTTTTCAATTAGTATAAAATCAGAACTAGTAAGTTGTCTTATCTTAGAAGTATTTGAGGAGTAAAGACAAACCGAATCCTTGTTTTTCATATAATAAAGAGATTGAGAGAAAGTTTTGATAGCTTAAGAGGAATATTTATAAAGATAACTACAAACAATAACAACAGTTGGTTTATTAGATAAGTGACAATAATAAATAATAAATAAATATATAATAATATCTATTAAATATATATTAAATTTGACTCTTCACAGTTTTATTTCACTTTTATCAATGTAATGGAAATTTACAAGTCAACTGCGGACATGACTTGGTTTTCACATTAGCCTGTAAAGGATCGAACCATAAAATTTTAATCTACCATCATAAAAACTTGGCATTATATAGGCCCATAAACCAGAAAAACAACTTGGAAGGGGTGGCAGCTCTTAAGGCGTGCAACCATACGAAACCTCGTTTACGACAAACTGACATCACTCACAATAAGTATACCAACTTTGAGAGTGTTGCAACTTGTTTTACACACCATAAAAAAGATCTAAAAATTTTAAGGGGCTGCATCCCCTTCGGGGATGCACCCCACATGTAACCTCGTCTACGACGAGGTGACACCACCACTTATATGTAGGCAAAATATCAACCCGATACGATCAATAGAACGTAAAAATGAAAAATCGAATCCTAACCCACTGTTGAATAAATCACCTTATTAAATATATAATATATCATATATATATATATATATATATATATATATATATATATATATATATATATATATATATATATAAAAATCTATATATATATATATCTCTTCTCTCTATCTATATATATATATATATATATATATATATATATATATATATCCTAGAACCATCTTGGTAGCTTATTTCCCGTCTAACTAATCAAGTTTGGGGTCAGCACCCCCATAAAGGTGCAACGGTGCGTAACCTCGTCTACGACCAGGTTGCCTTATAAGAAATGGATTACCAAATTTCATAGGGATGCGATGTCTCTAAGACTTCTTAATGGGAGTGTACGACTATTTTTTGGACAGACTCGGTCGCTCAAGTGGCAGCCCTACTTCTCATGGGACACCTGAGAGTAGAAGGAGTAGGAAGGGGGATACCGGAATCGTCCATGGTGGAGTTAGATGAAAAAAAGAGGCTGAAGAGATTAGCCTTTGCAGAAAGAACATTAGCTACAGATCCGTCAGAGTGAATAAGAGGAGGAAAAACAGATTTACAGAAGTTGTTAGACATGTTTTTGGCAAGGGAACAGAAATATTTATCAGTAGAAGATCCAAGGAGGTCAGCGCACTTCCTTTTGGTAAAAGCATGATTAGCCTGACGAATAATATCCCTACAAAGATTCCGAGTTGAACGAAAATTGCCAAGAGTGGTAGGAGAAGGAGAGTTATTTTTTATTTTATTTCCTATAGGCATCTTCTATATCCTGAAGAGCATGAGAACAGGTGTCATCAAACCACAGATTTTCAAAAAAGATTTAGCAGAAGATGAATTATACCTGCCTATTCCTTCGGAGATTACGGCCCCTACTTTTCAGCAGTCACCGAAGTGTTCTCCGAGACAAAACAAGATTCATACCAAAGATAGGTAGCAAAGAAGAGACGCAATGCCTCCCAATTAGCCCTATTAAAGTGCGAGAAAGTATGTTTAGGGTATGTTGGGGCTGCTGGAGAGTAAATGTTATAATTAAGAGCTACAAGATTGTTTTCAGAGTTACCGGTAGCAGAAAAAATTGTGTACTTGCAGAGAGGAGAAGTGGTGAAGCATAGGTCAAGAGTGTTCAGGAATTGGTTAGGATTGTGTAGAATTCCTTAGTCAACTATTCTAGATCTTTGAGAATACTGAATGTTTTGGCCTTCTTCCCACCTGTATCACAGTATGATGTATGTAGCCCCAACCATTCAGTGTGTATCATTAGTATGTTGAAATCCCTTCAGTAGAAGACCTCGGCATTTGGATGAGAAGTAGTAAAATTCTTCTGAGAAGTAGTAAGATATTTAAAAAGAGACGGAAAATCTGTTCTATTAGGAGAGCAGTAGCCGAAACGTAAGATAATAGTAGTAGTAGTAGTAGTA
>JABUQX010028525.1:0-10000 GCA_015478945.1 Trachelipus rathkii | reverse complement strand
TATATTGCTGCTTCAGGCTACTGCTGCGATTGAGAATATTGGAGAAAACCCCAGTCAACATTGCTAAAGAAAATCCATCCAATAAATATACAATTTGTTTAACATATATTGCATGTTTTATGTTAAAAACCTATCGATTGTGGTTGGGTTATGTGGTATATACCTATTAACTAAGTGGTTAAACCATGCCCATTTTCCTGAACCTTCATTTTTCTATATTATTTTCTAGCATGTTCTATTGTTTCTAATAATTCTTTAATCATATCAGTATCTCTCTTTCACTCCATTATTATTGTTATCACATATCATATTATGTTTGATATTCCTATGTTTCTTCCAAAAACTTGGTTAGGAGCATATCCCAAATAATTTGTTTATCCATTCTTAGCCAAAAACTGCCCATGCCATGCTATCTTTTTATCATGTCCTTCTTGTTTTATATAATGATTCTTTAAGTAAACCTACTACTTTTTCACATATCCCATCCATGGGCTTTCTGCAGCTGTACTCATTAAATTTGAATTCAAGTTTTTGTCGTATAAGAGTTTCACATATCTTCGTTTATGAACTTCTCCTTTCCTGCATCAGACATTAATACATTAGGACTTTCCAAAATATATTAAATCCATTTTTTCGAGATTAAATCCTTTACTATAATTTCATTTACTGGTTTTCGTTTTTTAAACCATAACTGCTGTGTAGATCTTGTTGCATGATCTATTTTAATTTACTAAAAAATTTATTACTTCAAATTCTCGCTCACATCTAATGAATTAGGTTCATTGAATTTATTGCTAATAGGCAAAAACCTACCACAGGTCTTGTGGGTTTTCTTATATTACATATTTCAACCATTCTCCTACCAATTGTGCTCCAATTCTTTTCTAACAGTTATTCCCAAAAAATCTTCTTCTTTATTTTGTGAAGAAGGATGTGGCTGGTTTTAATAATTTTTCTTATTCCACCAATGAGCAATGTCATTATGTATGTTTTTTTATTTCTTTTTCTATCTTTTTTCTTTTATCTCATTGTTCTTTAAATGGCTGAGATCCAATAATGTTTCATTTGTTTTTATTCGATATAATATAGCTAGAGTTCCTCCTTCATTATCAAATTTTTTCACTTTCATTAATTAGGTTCAAATCACAAACAGTTCCATCTTCAATATTATATTTTTAATTTTCATTCTTTTCCATAGCTGATTTCACCAAGTATTTAGACGTAATAATTATTACAGTTTGATTTTTAAAATTCGTCCTTTTTTATCGATCTTAAGCAAATAATATTTCTTTAATATTTTTATTTCTGTTTTCAATACGATATCTATATCTCTATATTAGACTTTTGTGGCTTTATATATATTGTAATCCTCATCTAGTTAATCAACTAAAATCATTTGTTATGCCAAATCTCCATTTTACTGTCTCTAATGCTTCCGTGATCTAAATAGCCACATACATCACACTTGATATTTAATTTCTTAGCGTCAGTATATTTTCATTTATTAATTTAAAAATATTCTATTTATTTTATTTATCTAATTCACTTTCTGTTCCATTTATTCTATCTTCTTTTTCTGTATCAATAATTGAGGTGAACCTGTAGAAATATGTTTACATATATGTCTATTCTATGAAAAAAATATATTTTTATTTTTTTTCTTCTATTTGTTCATATTCTTTACAATTTTTCTTATGGTTTCTTCTTTTTTAACTATTTCAACACACAATTATTGATATTCTTCATTCCGAATAGCATATCTTCTTTTTGTATTGATTATTCCTTTTACAATACACATTTATTAGAAATTAAGTGTTTTTTGGCGTCCTCGGATAATCTTAGAACATATTATTGTATTTACATATTTATTTTTTTTATATCTATAATATAATTATATTATATTATACAATTTTCATTTTTTAGGTGCTTCTTTTTCTACAATTTCACATACTGATTCCATCATTTTTTCAAATTTTGGGAATTTTTTTTTCCCCTTTTGGTTTTTTTTTAAAAATATTGTTTTAATTCCTTCAATCTTAATTATAATTAACTTTCTTTCCATGTCCTCTTCATATTGAATTAAGCTAATTCAATTGGTATGAGAATGTACTTTATCACTTTTATTTTAATAGTCATCATTTTATTATCACAATCTTTTTTTGCTTTATATCATACCTTGCTTAATTATTCTCTGAAGATTCTCTTTCCTTTGTTGCGATATTACGAGCGAATCATTTTGAGAAGACTTTCTTGTCGAAAATGTCTGGTGAAATTCTATCTTAATGTATTTATAATTATTCTATACTCCATTTATCTGTCATATTCTTTTTCATTTAAGGACATAATTACTTCTATTGTTTCTCCTGCTAAACCTCGCTAGTTTATGAAATGGATTTAAATTTATTCTCAAACTTCTCTCCATATGTTCCAGCTTGAATTGATTTAATTCTCAAAAGGACACTCGATTTTTCCACTAAATTAGGTATATTAAATTCATTTTTCTTTGTTCATTTTTTACTCCTTTTTCTTTACAAAGTTGTGAAAGAGATTCATTTAGTTTATCCATTGTTATCTGTGCAAAATTTCTTTTGCAGTTTCTGCTTCTTCTTTTGACATTTTGTTTGTTTGTATATTATTAGGTCTTATTTGATTATAAAATGATTAAAGTAAAAATATAGTTGTCCTTACCATTTAATTAAAATTTGAAGATGTCAAGGTTTGGATGGTTTATGTACATTTCCATTGAAGATGTTAAAAAGATTTGTTGATATATCATTTCCTTTTGCTTATTCTTTTTTATTCTGCATATATATCTTCCTCATTTATTACTTATTGATTCTTTTTATTTGCTATCTTTTATCTTTTGCATTCACTTTTGTAGTTTAAAAAACTATTTATAAATTTTATTAATTATTCTTCTGATACACATAGGTATATCAATATAATTAATCCCATTAGAAACCTTTATTGTTCAAACTAGTCTTTGAAAGAACGACAAAAAAATGACAATTTATTCATTATTTAATTTAATAATCATAGCAAAGTTTACAAACCGTTTAAAGCTTTAACATGATCTCAACCTAAAATAAGAACAATACATACCTTACTTTGTGAATGATTAATTCGCGTCAACATTTCAAAGTACACTATATAATGTCAGTTAAAATTAACTATGCCATTTGCGATCACAAAACGTTAATCCGTACTCCCTTACACCCCTACAGAAGAACCTATACTATCAATATCCAAGGTTTGATTGCTATATACACAAGAGTTCAGTTAGCTTACATGGTAGCTTAATCACTAGGGGTTACTTTCTAATGTTATAACAATAAGCATTCACGAATGAGCTCACTCATCAAACATAATCTCAAATCTTTTACATATACATAACCGAACAATTTTCAGTGACGAGTCCTACTACTTGGAGATCACCCTCAGAGAGATGCATGCAAGTCTCCATAACTCTCCTACCCTAGAAGGAGGGTGTAATCTAAGGTAAGGGCACAGCCCAAAAGGCTGTGCCCTCATGTATCCGTTAATGTAAAATTAACATTGATATGTTAGAAGATATGCATGAAAAATTGTGGAATAGGTTACGTTTATGTTACTATGTTAGTCCCTTTTATTGGAGGTGTCTAACAACTATGTTAAGTGTTTTTATTCTAGCGTAAGTATGTTATGGTTTGATTGTTGTTAAATTATATCTATAGTTCAGTTATTGAAGTGTATGTTAGAACTTATGAATGTTGAAAACTTGTTACGTTGCATAATTCGTTGATTAGTGTATAAAAGAACTTATTTTTTGTGTTTATCCATAATGATACTCAAAATATGAGTTAAAGAACTTATTTTTGAATGTTATGATTTATCGAAAATGAGTATTCGAAAGTTATGACGAATCAATAAATCAATAAGATCAATAGATCATGAATGGTTATAGGGATGGGGATGGTGGGTGAGCGGGTTGATTTTAAGCTGATTACTTGTATTTACTGTCTTTATGATCAGTAAACGGTATTACACTTTACTTTGATATTTTAATCTTATTGGAACTTATTTTGGTATATATTGCTATTGGTATTTCCTTTATCATATATAATCGTATTGGGATTATGATAGTTAGTTAAGGTTGTAATGTATGAAAATATTACTATTTAATGTAAAATAACTTGTTCCTTGTTAGATCATTATATTTGTGTCAGGTCAGTTATTATATTAGCACAAGGTTATTGAGTAATTTTTTAAATTTTGACCATGGTTTAAGTAAAATAACATGAATGTAAGAGATATGGCTTTGAAAAAAGTTGAAATATGTTACGTCTTTATACATGTTACTAGGCAGAAGGCTGAGCGCGGATTAATTTTTCGATAGGTCCGTCATGTGCTATACGCTTTGCCAGACCATCCAGTGCGTATGCGTCGGCTATCGAACTGCATTTTTGAAAACCTCAGTGCGGCTATTAACTATGCGGCTATTCGGCTATCCTACGGCGATACCGTTAAATTACAAAGTAAACTTTTGCGCGTTAACGAAAGCATGCCTTTAATTTTAAACCTTTTATAGATGGCTTATATTCACTTTTCATTAATTGTTTATTATTAAATGTTAACTACATAAAAGTTAGAAACTTGCATAGCTTATAGTCCTCTTCCGTCCTCCATGTCTCCTGGCTAATCACTTCCTGCAGGAGGTCCATATTTCTTTGAGGAAAAGAAGGTCCTCAAACCTTTCCTCCTTCAAGGACTGAAATCTCTTGCCCTGAGGATGTCGCCCACCCGCTGAAGCCACCTCTCCACAGCCTGCTGATATGCTAGAATTGAGTCTATTATATTTTATAAATAATCTTATAAGACTTTCTTCTATGCTGGTTGGGGAAACGGGAACAGCTCGGATCTTCTTGAAAGGGCACCCACCCATTGACTTTCGTATGACGATTTCCACATCTTGTTGCTGGCTTGCTCTGCGTACCAATACTCTAGAAAACAATTATCTAGAATAGGTAAGGGCGTCTGAAGTTGTGGAGGTTCTGTTTTCTGTTGGCTGGCCAAGCTGACGATGCTGCTGTTTCTCAGTGGGTTTGATGGAGTGGCCCCTATTCTTCGGGTAATGCCTGTCCCCGATCTCTCTCCACCATGTCAGTTGCAATGCTTTCTAGGCTTAAGTGTGTAAGAGGGGTGTAAGGGACATGGCTCATAAAGGAGATCCCATATTCTGAAAGATGGTGCCAAACCTCTTTTCCATAGCACTGAGGAGGCCATGTGTACTAGTGCTGTGCATATCACAAGATGATATATTTTCACTCTTCTCTCGAAGGCTGGTCGTCATCAACTCAAAAGTGCGGGTAAGGAGGGTGCCATGATGGCCCTTTTCCCCCTGAAGCATATCAAGACACTGCGCCAAAGGCTGCATGACCAATGTGTACTCGTTCATGACCTGAAAAAGAGTGAAAATAGATATATGCTTGTTACGTAAGCATTAATTGATTAATTAATTAAAAATACGGGAGCACGTAGAGGCGAAGTATCTGAATTGAAATAGGGCGAATAGATCAAGAGTGAGGGTTGTACAGATGGACAATCTGAGGGCGTTCTTGGCAGTTAGGAGATTGGATAAGATGAGGAACGAGGTTATCATGGAAGCGTGTCTTGCGGGTAAGGGAAAAGACTGCCAAATTTGATGAGGATTTTGTAAGATGGTTTATATAGTAATGAATGATTGGATGAACAACCATATTAAATATATTTTTATTAAGAGTAATCAATGTTGAGAGAGTGTTTTGCCTGTCGGACGACCGGATAAAAAAGAGTGATTATATTCAGAGTTAGTAGAATTTGTTTACAAAGAGCGATATGAGTTGTTAGAGCAAGCAAGACGATATTATGTAAGGTACGAACAGGATAATGAGGGGGTTTGCGTTGTGAGCAGATATTATAATTTAATGAACCATATTGAATATTTAAATACATATGTTAAAAGTGTCGATGCTACAATTTAAATAATATCTTTAATATTACCTCGACGTTCTACCTCTGTGAGAGAACCTCCCTTGGCTGCTTAGATGAGAATGTTTTATGCATCCATTGTTTCGACCTTAAAACCTCGCAGAAGACCATCACACTCTCATGATATAGGGAGTCCATCTGCAGAAATAAATATAACTTTATATTAAAAGGAATTTCATTGCATCGATCCAGACCTGTTGAATAATTAAGTAGATATGGCAATTCTTTTCCGTATAATCTCAATTTTAAAGATAGTAACTAACTACTATCACTTTAGTTACCACAGGAGGTCTTCAGTTTCTTTGGCGAGCAATCTTGATCTGGGTGGCCACCACTTGGGCCCTTTCTGAAAGGTCCACAGGGCGTGGATCGTTAGCGTATAGTCCTCCTCCACTGTGAGCCCCCCTATGCTCCAAGCCCTGTATATCACTAAAACATTGATTGCTTATAATTCTATATTGAAGGAGAGGTCAGGCCAGTGTAGAATTTAATATTTTCCGCATTAGTTAAAATCTTTAAATGAATCCAGGTGCTCTGTAAAGACTTATTACTTAATAATCTTATGTAATATATATTACAGCCATTTTAAGCATTCATTTTATCGCGAATTTCTAAAGTACCTGCAGCGCTGTTGAGGCGGGCAGACTGTTGAGTTGTCACCTCAGCCCTCAGAGCTCCTGGAATTCCAATCGTCCAAGGTCAGGATAGATCAGGTGTGACGCATTAGGAAGGATTCTCCTGGCTTGGTGTGGAGCTCACCAAAGGCGGTTGAAGAGCTTGTCACGTAGTTGGTGCCATGTTCCGTAGTGGTGGCCTCACCTTACCGTGGATGCTAAACTCATGATGAATCTCTGTGATTAGTTTCCCCAGTAACTGGTGAGTTTGCCTTTTCTAAAGACAATAATTTTATTGTTTTAGTCTGTAAATTAAATAATATTTACAGGTCTTCCATTTTTATGTTTATAAGACTCATTTATAATTTGACAAACTTTAACTATTTAATTTTCTTACCTTCACCTCCCTGACCGCCAAAGTTGCATGGCACCTTTTGAGGTTGACCCTGTCAATCAAGTGGACTGTCATTCCCAAGAAGGACCTATTGTGGGCTGTCCAACTGTCGGCTGTAGTGGCCACCCACTTCTGGTGGAAGAGGTTGTTTATCAGTCGAGTCTCCCCTTTCATTCAGCTTTTCAATAGCCCTGCTCAAAGTCCTCTGAGGTGGTATGAACTCGGGAGAATTGAGGAGTAAAACATCTCCTTTCGAGTAAGGAGTCAGTCAGCTAAATCCTAAGTGCATCATTGAAGTTTGAAATGAACCCACCTATATGATAGAGAAAAAGTTTAATTAAGTAATAAATCAATATATTTAAATTTTTAATAAAAATAATTTTTAAAACGAAAGAAAGACGCTAAGTCGCTCATATACCTATTTAAAAAAAAAATATGTTGGTTCAATTAAAATAACTAAAATATTATGTTTCTGAATTTTTTCATCCTGTATTAGTTATTGTAAACCGTTGTCTTGCTCTCTGCTGCTGAACTTTGACCTGAAAGCTCCATCCAGAGACATCTGCACGGCATTGCGAGACTCACTCTCCCTTGAACTGGAGCGACCGCGCTTGCTAAGCCCTTCAATGGCTGCAGAGAGGTGAGGGAGAAGGTCATTGTGCATCTAGTATATAAAAATAATACAAACTTTAAATGTTTTATATCTATATCTATTTATAACAATATTGAATTCAAGATAAACATTAGAAAAGTTTATTTCAGATCATAAATTAATACAAAACGGAATAAAAAGTAATGTCATTTTAAAAGTTAAGATTAATAATTATTTAAACTTAGATGCTTGTAATGCTGCTTGAGGTGGGACCTTGTCTGGGTGCTGTAGGAAAGCCCCTTCTTCCCTTTGCAGGCAGTATGTTTACACTTGGCAACACCAGTGTGAATCTTCCTAAGAGACACCCCATCAACTTTCTCATCAGTCCTCAAAAATTTTTCAAAGATGAAGAAACTAAAATAAATAGAAGTTTTTAATTTTTTTGAATTTGACTATTGTAATTTCATATTTAAATATTTGTATTACAGAAAAAATGAAGAA
Source organism: Trachelipus rathkii (assembly GCA_015478945.1). NCBI lineage: Eukaryota > Metazoa > Arthropoda > Malacostraca > Isopoda > Trachelipodidae > Trachelipus > Trachelipus rathkii. Next base: position 1,893 of record JABUQX010028525.1, on the reverse strand, counting down.
ATATTTGTAATTTTTAGTTTAATAAGATGGGGAAATTTAATATGAACAAATTGAAAGGATGTTCATGAGAGAATTTCTTAAATTGTTATAATCATGAGCGCGAGTTCTTACCTTCTCAGAGAGCAAATAGCTTTGCAACTCTTTGACGCATCCTCGTTGCCCTCTTTGCCTTGGTTTCCAGCGGATCCTGGTTCTCACTGCACAATCAACGGGTTACAGTGACGAGGGTAATCAGTAAGATTATCGTTGAGCTGTCCATTTCACAAGCTTCTCATTAATAATGAAGAGAAGTACTGCTCCTAAGCACTACTGGCAGCGGTGTCTATATCTCTCTATAATACGATCTCGTGTCCTCTCACAAATTCTATAGTACCCATGTCATTTTTTTATTTTTCAATAATTTTTTATTTTTATTCACCTATTTTACAAATGATTAATTAAAAATCAGTAGTCTGATAAATAATAATATTCTAAATTTACGTATATTAATAGGTAATATTATATATATTCTAGTACTAATATAGATATTTAATTAATACTTATTAAATATATATTTATTATAAAAAGATAATATTACATAGTATCATGTATAAAGTTTCACTAGGGACACTACGTAGTATCTTACGTAGTTACTCAGATAGTATTATATACCGAAGTATAAGTATATATAAGTTAGTTATATAGTCGGCTATATATATAATTATATAAATACTATTATATATATATTGCCGTAATAATTATTTTTATATATAGTATAGTGATATATATATATATAGTATATATATATATATTAATATATATTATATATATAATATATATTAGTAGTATATTATATATAAATATATTAGTATTATATATAAAAAAGTCAGTATATATAGGTATATATATATATATAGATATATATTATTTAATATATCCTAAATATAATATATAGAGTTATATTATACTTAATAATTATCAACTTTGTTTTTTATTTATATATACTTGTACTAGTTATATATAATACATTAGTAACTGAGTTAGACTACTCAAATCAGTAAATAGAATGAATATAGATTAATTAAATTAGTTCACTTAATTAATTAGTAACATATATTATAGTAATAAGTACCTAACTTAACCATATAACTTATCGAAACTATCTTCAAACACACAGATTTCACAGAAAATTTATGGAAAATAAAATGTTATATATGTAATATAAAATAATTTTTTTCTTTTAGTTGACACATCTTATTTCGTATTAGTATATATCTATATATCTATATAAATTATACACACTATCACTTACAATGCCCACGCCTTTGATTGCATACCGAAATATAAATAAACCCGTGTTTATCGAATGTAGTGACTTGCATCAGAGAACGAGTTAGGTTCACTTATCGTAATTTTAAAAAAAGTATTTCCTATAGCCAAACGATAGCCCTAAAAATGCAGTGCGTTCTTGGCTTCTATATCTATATTTAACATAAAATTCACCTTGCGTACTTAGTTCGCCATAAGAACTTAATAGTGCGGCTAACCGATTAGCTCGCGATAGTTCTCGCAAAATCGTTGCGGCATGCCCAGCATGTATGTAGTTCACTTACTTTGATAGGTTGGATACTTGTTAATGTTAGCATTTATTCGTGCTGAAGGTATGTTAGGTTTGCGTTGGTACATTATTCTTTAGTTTAGATGATGCTTGATTTAGCGTTTTTTAAGATGAATGAGGTAAACTTGGTGACTGTCTAGCATATATTAGTTGATTCAGTGGTATAAAGAAGCTATTTTTATGTGATTTTACCAAAATAATACTCGAAATGTACCTGAAATCCAATAATCAATAATCATGGGATAGGTGGCATGAGGCTGGGCGAGGAGGGTGGACTGAGGGGGGAGGATCTCTCT
>JABUQX010028524.1:0-27020 GCA_015478945.1 Trachelipus rathkii | reverse complement strand
GAGAGATCCGAGAGAGAGAAGAGATGAGAGAGAGAGATAAGAGAGAAGAGGAGAGAGAGAGAGAGAGAGAGACGAGAGAAGAGAGAGGAGAGAAGAGAGAGAGAGAGAGAGAGAGAGAGAGAGAGAGAGAGAGAAGAGAGGAGAGAATGAGAGAGGAAGAGAGAGAGGAAGAGAGAGAGAGATGAGAGAGAGAGAGAGGAGAGAGAGACGAGAAGAGAGAGAGAGAGAGAGAGATCGAGAGAGAGAGGAGAGAGAGAGAGAAAGAGAGAGAGAGAGAGAGAGGAGAGAGAGAGAGGAGAGAGAGAGAGAGAGGAGAAGAGAGAGAGAGAGAGACGAAGAGAGAGAGCAGAGAGAGAGAGAGAAGAGAGAGAGGACGAGAGAGAGAGAGAGACGAGAGAGAGCAGAGAGAGAGAGAGACGAAGAGAGAGAGAGAGAGATGAGAGAGGAGAGAGAGAGAGAGAGAGAGAGAGAGAGGAGAAGAGAGAGAGAGGAGAGGAGAGAGAGAGAGAGAGAGAGAGAGAAGAGAGAGAGAGAGAGAGAGAGAGAGAGAGAGAGAGAGAGAGAAGAGAGAGAGAGAGGAGAGAGAGAGAGAGAGAGAGAGAGAGAGAGAGAGAGAGAGAGAGAGAGAGAGAGAGAGAGAGAGAGAGAGAGAGAGAGAAAAAGAGAGACGAGAAGAGAGAGAGAGAGAGAGAGAGAGAGAGAGAGAGAGAGAGAAGAGAGAGAGAGAGAGAGAGAGAAGAGAGATGAAGAGAGAGAGAGAGAGAGAGAGAGAGAGAGAGAGTGAGAGGAGAGAGAGGAGAGAGGAGAGAGAGAGAGAGAGAGAGAGAGAGAGAGAGAGAGAGAGAGAGACTTTTAAGCAGGGTGTTCACCTAACATGAAAAATATAAATAAAGTAGATTAGAACATGTGGATGGAGATAAATGAGAGGGGATTAATCATAAAAAGGGTTCTTAAATGCAGCAAACAACAAAAATAATAAATTACCATATAAGTGTCAATAAAGGTGCATATGCATGGTGCTATGGATCAACCCAATAGATTGTATATTTGTAATAAAAATTTTATGTAATGAGAAACCACTTAGTATATTTATTTTTAATTAAATCCTTACAAAAGGCTGTATTTTTTTGTCATGTAAATATGTATAAACTATATTATTTTATCATGTGTACAAAAAATATATATATATATCTCGCATATATAATTTGTATAACAAATATATCTACTATATACACATTCTGTATATAAACTATATTTTAGCATATAAGATTTGTACATATTAATCCTTATTTATTTAAATCTTGTAATATATTTTAGTTATTAATAATTTATGTACACTCTCACACTCCAACTTTTACTCCTTCGTGTACTGTGCAGCCAGTCATCTCTAATCATACACACACTACAAGCATTTAAACTTTACTAAAATAATTATTTTTATAATCTTTTAGAGGGTTTTATATTTAAAAAAAAAATATTTCTAGATATAGACTTTTGATTTTTTTTTTTTTTTTTACTAAAGTTATTGTTTTTATAGTTTTTAGAAACTATTTTGTTTTTAAAGAATATGTTTTTTAAATATAGAATTTTTACCTTGTTGAAGAGTATGTTTCAGAGGTAATGAACTTTTTTATAGAAGTTTAGGAATTCCTCTGGTCCTATTGACAGGTGAGTGATAATTGCATGGGCTCCAGGCCCTGTTTAAGTTGGATGCAATATTGAAGTGGCTCTGAAGAAAAGAAAAGAGAAAGAAGGTGTGTTAATGTATGGAAGGTACATGTATTTAATTATTATGCTTATATAATTTTTTTTTTCCAGTATTTATAAGCAATGACAATTATTTACATACATACCTCCAAAACTTACTGGAGGAAACTTAGATTTCTGGTTATAAAGATATTCCACTAAGGAAAGTAGTTTTTATCAATTAAGTCTTCTCAAGAGAAGGCACATTGACAACTAAAAGAATGAAATTGAACTATTAATTTACCCATATAATATTTTATTTATAGCAAAGATTTTCATAGTTAAACAACATAGCATTTCTTTGAATAATATACTAGATAAACTTACTTTGAAAGAGATGATTGATAAATGTTGTATCTTTGGAGTGTTTTTTATATCTTTCTTTTTATGCAATTTTAGCAATTAATAAATGTTTTATCTTTGGATTGTTTTTATATTGTTCTTTTTAAGCACTTTTTATCATTTATTTTATCATTGGAATGTTTTTACTGTTTTTCTTTTTAAGCACTAAAACACACATAGATATATAAAGATAGCAAATTGTCACATAAATCTCCACTGTTTTTATTTCTTTTTAACCATAAAAACTTGATCTGCTGGGAGAGAAATTAAGATTTTTATTTGTGGTTATTACATTCCAACCCCCCTGTCATAACATGATGGGAACTAGGGAGATAGGGGAATAAAAATTAAGAAATTTCCTGTATAAAGAATAAAAGAGCGAAAGAAAAGCGAAAAACCATCATTACCATCAAGAAATAGGAATAAAGGAAAACTTAGGAAATAAGGAGTTATAGTGGCTCTTTGGCTGGAATTTTGATAAATACAGGAGAATAAATATTTTAACTTATAGGTGGCAGATGTCTTCATTCTAAGATTTTCTCCTGAATCCATCCATGGCACATTTAATACATCTTGTGAAGCTCAGTGTCTTGTTCTCGAGGCAATATTGTCCTCATCTGTATCAATTGGTTCTGAAGTGGATCTAGTAATATCTTCAGTGGTTAGATCCTAAGCCCACTGTATGGATTTCTTCTTTCGATTCATAGTTTCAGTTGCCAGATTAGGAGATGCCAGTTGGTCATAGGAATCATCTAGAGAATCCTGTAAAGTTTCAACTTTATTTGAAATTTTAGGACTAAATGGTTCACTAGGAGACACATTTTGATTAATAGGAGTAGAAGTGCTTTCTGTAGTTTGATCGTCATACATTGGAATATTAGTTATAGGAGATTGTACAAAGCTTAATCGGGATATTATATACTCATGAGGAAAGCGTCTTGCACTTCTAAGAGGTTAGAGATATTGCTGATCTCTCTGGTCAGTGATATTTAGAGGAGTATAAGAAATCATAGAAGGTAATTCAAAATTAATAGGTGAAGTAGAAGTAATAAAAATAGGTAAGTTAGAAAAAGATGTTGAAAAGATAGATAAAGCAGAAGTATTGTTAGAGAAAGAAAGTTCAGGTGAAGCAAATAGATTTCTTAGATCACTAGAAAGACTAGGAGAAGATATAGAGCAAGAGATTGGTAAAACAATAGAAGGAATATAGCTTTCTTCAGTGGTTTCAATTGCAAGGCTATTATTTATTATTTGTTCTGTAATTAAGAGACTTATTGAGATGATATAAAACTAGTTGAAACATATCTGTTTCATTCGAATTTGGGAAACCTAGAAATTCATCATAATCGGAATCCTCCCATTCATCAGTTTCAAGTGGAATTATTACTGGAGGAGTTGGTTCTATTGTGGGATTGTCTTGGTTATAATCAGAAGATTCTATTGGGGCATCTTGTTGTAAGGGTTTATTAGTTAAGTGTTCATTAAATAAGGAGTTGTCATTTAAATATTTTGGAGGTAAATACCACTTCCATAGTTCTTTGTGGTGCACTCTATATAGTCTTCCTGTTTCCGGTACTTGTACTATATAGGTGACATCATTGATATTTACTCATAATTTTTAATGGACTTTGGTATCTATCTTTAAATTTATTTAAGGTTAGGTCTCCAGGCAATTGTAATTTTAGAGCAACTAGTTGATTTACTGCATATGGTAGATGTTTCTGATTTCCTTTATCCCAATATTGATTAAATCGAGTCCAAGGAAGTTTCGGTCTTGTATCATGAGCCTCTTGATACAATATTTCAGCTGGAGTTTTATTATTCTCAGAATGGGGAAGATGATTATAAGTGAGTACCACTTGCGGTAATTGTACATTTCAGTTTGTAGGGCTACTTAAGGATAGACAAAGGTACTGGAGTAGAGTGTTGTTGACTCTCTCTGTAATGCCATTTGAAGCAGGATTGTAGGGAGTCATATAAAGGTATTTAATATTTGTGGATTGTAGTAAGTTTTCGAATTCCGGACCCTGAAACTCTCTAGCATTGTCAGAGAGAAGTCTAGAAGGTATTTGGGGTAAATAAGGCGTGATGTTTCTTAAGGCGGCTGTTACCAAGGATGTATGCTTGGATTGTATGGGAACAGCATCTACCCACTATGAATATGAAGTTGTAATTATTTCTTTTAGTAGATTTAGGTAATTGTAATTAGCCGACGGCTACTAATTCAATGGGGTATCTGGTATTGAATTTTATTGTTGCTGGAGCATGATAGATGTTTGAAACTTTAGCCAATTTGCATTTGTGGCAATCCATGGAAATATCTCTACAGATAATCTCAATTTTCGATGCCAAATGATTTGTTCAAGTTTTTATGGAGTGTCAATATCCTTTGATCTTTGATACTTTATTGATATTCTTATTCTTCAAAAAAACGGGAGCTATTACAAGTAATACGCTGAAGCATCAGTTTAAGCCCTATATCAAGTTACTTCAATCGGATGAGGAGGGATCCCTCTTTGAAGAGACTAATCATCCAGAATATTGAAGAACGGGAAAAAAACACAACACTGAGAGTCAATGATTTTCATAAGAAAAAAAATTATTAAGCGTATGAAAGAGCAAAAAATATTTGAAGAAGTTTTTTAAGGAGTCAGCCGGAATGCCCAAGAGCTGTTCAAAACTTTTTTCTTTTCTCTTTCTCAAAATGAATTGAGATTTTTTAGATGGTTGTGCTTTTTCCCTTTTTGCATCAGGCTAGAGCATTTTGCAGAGGCATATTTTATAGCTCAATTTATGAATTTTAAAGTTAGATTTAAGTTAGATTTTTATTAATTTTTAGATTTATATTATAGGTTTGGGACTGGTTCCAGTTTGAGAATGATATAGAGAATTTAATTTGGATACCATTTCAAAATTTCAACCTTTCACCTTTTCAAAAAAAAAAAAAAAAATAAAATAAAATGGAAAAAATGTTTTAAAAAATTTTTTTTTTTTTTTAGAAATAAAAAAAAAACGCATTTACCTAAAACTAACCTACCTATTGACTGGAAGTTACCTTTTTTTTATTTTACAAAATCATATTTTAGAAATATTTATACTTAAATTAAGTCATGTTTTAATAAGTCTTTAATCCTACATTTTGAAACTTTACAGCCGCAGCTCTTGTTTCAGGTCTTATTTGAGGTGTCTTAAAGCTGCAAGAGAAGAGTGTCATGTTGTTGGGTAATGTAATGTCATTCTGTTTGTAAGGTCATGGGTTCAAGTTGTACAGATAGGAATTCTGCCAATGGAAGTGAAAGATATACACATGTCTTACTATGTCCCTGTGGTCATGTTTGTACAAAGGTTTTCACAAAATGTTCTGACGAATTACCTTCATCATCAGGAATGACGATCAGTCAATCAGCATGAACTTCCAAAACTGATGTTTGAAGAAGACGGTGACTAGACTCATTAGCATATACCGACAATTCCCCGAATTTTAGTGTTTTAGTAATTTAGCTTTGTTGCTGAACTTTTTCTCTCTCTTCCTCGTTAAGCGGACACCAAAAATAAGATAATATCATCTCGTTCCAGTCTTATTTGTTATTGAACCCTTCTCAATTGATGGATACCAGGTTTTAAAGTTGTTTACAATAGACTTTTGATCATGTAGAAATAAATTAGGATCAAACAATTCCCCTACATACAGTAGAAGTAAACTTGGGGATACGTCGATGAGGTAGGTTAAAAATTAAATTTTACAATGAGTCCTTGACCGAAAAATTAATTGTCTATAGAAAGGGGTACATTAACATCATAATGAAGGTCTTCGAAAGCAATAGACATAAGTATAATGGATGTAGAACGGGCGCCGATGTAAGGTTGCATGCATTTTTAACTTTTTACTAAAGTGGAGAATTTATTACTACTGAAATAGATCTACCCTTTAAGGAGGTGTACAAGGATCTTATTTTTATTAACCCTACAATTCTCTCTGCTATTCCTAGAGTTCTAGGGGAATAGCTAGCTGTGAATTGCCAAGATATATAAATTTCAGTATTAGATGCACTTTAAATTATGAAAACCCAACCAATTTGATAAAGGGTCATTAGCGAAAATATCTACCATATCCAGAGATTATTTTTTTTTGGTTGGGAATTAGGTAAGGAAGAGGTAAAAGTTCCACTTAAAAATTCTCTGGTTGTCAGATCATAAATGACAGGAAGACTGGTAAAGTCTAGTATGCTAATCCAACAATAAAGATAATATGTAAGAATTAATTTTCATTCATTTTTTATCATCTGGGTCTTTTAATAAAATTGGCCCAGCATAATCAATGGCAGTTTGAAATGGGTGTTCTTAGTCACTCTTTTCTTTTATGGAAGGGGACCAACAGTGGGTACCTCATATCCTTTAGCAAAATCTTTTACATGAAATACACTTTTTTAATATACCTTTTAACATAAGACCTTATTTGAGGTATCCAGAATTCCTGCCGAATTAAGTTACAAAGTAGCAGATATAACCTGCATGCTTAGCTTTCTTATGAGTTTTTCAATTATTATTAATTTAGTAAACATGACATTCGGCAGCAAGACGGGCGAGTAGGCACATAGGTACCTTGCAATTTATAAGCGTATAGATGTCCCTGCTATTGACCTGTACCTTCCCCATTGTACCGAATGATATATTATCGATCCCATAGCATATTTCAGATCTTTAATTTGAGAATAGGTTTAGTGTCATTCAATCTAGTGCTAGACCTGATTTAATTTATTAAATATTGTCAATAATTTCATGGGAAAAGTATTTCTTTTGGAAATACTTTATACCAAAATTCAAGTCTGTCCAAGTCTTAGTATATATTTGAATTATTTGAATTTATTTTTTTCTATACATTGTTCAATAGAAAGGGTCAGGTTGAGGATTATATATATTAGTTTTAAAAATATTTTAGATTATGAATAAACCCTAATTACATAACCTGTTATTCTAAGGGCTTTATTAATTATTATACGTAATCTTTCAATTTAATATTGGAGAAAGTAGGCCCTTCTACTTGGGGTTTTGGTAAATCATTAGTGGTTTGAAGTAAGAATTTATGCTAAGTTTTGAATTGAAATTACGAGAAATGTGTATTAGGAAGGATTTTGGATCTTTAAGAAATAAAGGACCAGTTTAATAAAATTGCTTATACTTTTTAGAAATTTCTTGGTGGTAAGATTTCTAGTCAACAAATCAGCAGGATTATTTACACCTGAAACATGTCTTAAGCGCTTTATATCAAAGGAGGAAAGAAGTGATTGCAACAACTTTCTTTTGGAATTTCTATGCTAACAAATAACAGATTTAATTTCTAAGTCCTTTTGATTTAACCAGTTTGCACAAAGCAAAGAATCAGTCCAAATAGTAGTTCTAAAAAATGAACCATTTTTATTATAGGTTTCAATTAAATATTTAATGACATTAACACCTAAACAGATAGCTAACAACTCAAGTTGACAGATTGAATAATCCTTTACCCTTTGGACTAATTCTTGACTTGGCATATATTAAATATTGAATTTTGATTTATTAAACACAGGTAACATACTATTCCATACCCAACCTTGCTAGCATAGCATCACAAAATACATGTAAATCATACTGACTAAAATCAATATCTGACTCCAATACTACTACTACTACTAGAAATGATAAATTTTTAACCTTATGAAAAAATTGTACAAAAATTATTTACCACTGGCTTTTTTTAAATTTTGGGGAGATTTCTTCATCCCATGAAGCATTTTCACAGAACAAGATTTTTGCATTTAACAAGTTTAAAAGTATAAATTAAGTTTACTAGAAGCAATAAAGCCTATGGGATCAAAAATACTTGGTCGCTTATAGCACTCAAAAATCTCCCTTCTAAGTTTTACATTTGTCTATCTAGTCACATTCTTTAGGATATAAATCCTCTTTCCTTATTTCGAAACAAATAACTAGGAAGTTTAGTGAAAAGAGGAATTCTTTCGAGAAGTGAGAGCATAAAACCATAATTTTTTGAACATTAACTCTGCTTCAGGGACTGTTAAAGAAGTCCGTCAATTCTATATAAGGTTAAGGGGACCATAGGGCTCTAAGAAATTAATTTAGCTGTTTCATAAATGATGACTAAGGTTATAGATTCTACTTATCATTTATTTTATCATAAGGATTATCGCAAATAGTGGATGTCAGGAGCTGTTGTTTAGAATCTCCCAAGTCAGATTGTTTTGACTCCAAAATAGATTTAATTGACTCTTGCAAAAGAAATGAACTAGTATTGTTTTAAAATTGCCAAATGTTACTCTATTATACCGAAAATTACATTTTAAGTTATTTTTAAAGTTAGAGGTTTTGATTAATGTCCCCTAATCCCATAAATAGTTAATAGAGCATCTTTATCATCTTCTCAATTAATAGAAAGTATGTTAACATTAAAAAAAATAGCCTTTTCTGAATGTCAGCAATGGTGTAAGTATACCTTACCATGTCTGTATAAGTATAAACAACCTAAGCAAGATGTGATAGAAGTAACAAGTAGTTAATGGAAAACAGTTGATCAAGAAATTCATTTAAAGCCTTGTCAAAATTTCTTCCTTTCTTTAGAAAAGAGGATTACCGAATTTCTCAGGTGTTAATAGTATGAACATTATTGTCTATTTAGTATGGACTGACTCTTTACTCTTCTTTTAAAGCATCGTGTAATCAGAACTGAACGAATCTAGTACCGTTATTTACTTTTAAAGCTCAAAAGAATCGAACTTAAATTCATTTAATGGCTCAAATAGAGAGTTAATGCTAATACTTTGTAATAAAGAGAATGAAAATGTGAAAAAGTCTGATTGTGAAGAACAAAGGTGGCTTTAGAAGTGGTAAAGTGGTACATTGATGTCGAATCAAATGATTATACTTGATAAAGTGATGATATGAAGGAAAAGATTGGGAAGTAGAAAAGAAAAAAGCTATCTATATGGGTTATTTTTTATTGAATATTTAACAAACAGGCGATAGAAATAATTAACACGGAGCATCATATGGACAGGTAAGCATTTGATATAATGGTGTGGATAGAGTAAGGCTTCTGAATGAAAATTACGAAAATAAAGTATGAATATGAGATAGATAAGCGATGATACGATAAAATAATAAGGAGATAATGAAAAGGTGAGTGTGTTGTTAATATTAATAGCGGAGTGAGGCAGGGACTGTGCTATGTCTTTCGTGGTTAAGTCGATTTGTATATGATGAAGTGGTATATAATGAAGAATTAGAGGTGAATGGCAGGGGATGGGTGTTAGAAAATCAGGGTTTGGCTGGTGATCTGTTTTGCAAAAATTTTCCGACTCCTACTTCCAACTTTTGCAAAAAAATATACGACTCTACACCGCTTAATATAGCACTCCGATCCACTCTACTTCAAAATTACCCAGACTTCTCGGACTCCAGCACTCCATCAGATCTCAGTTAGACTGATGGAGTATTGAAGAGAGTGTGGAGGATGCCCTGCCAATTATATGCGGATGATTTGGTTTTTGTGTGCGCATCTGAGAGAGTTTGAGAGATTGGAGAGAGGATTTGTCAGGGTGTTTAAAAGAAGATGTTTGAAGGTAGACACACACAATCTATGGTTGTAAGTGAGGACGTCCTCGGTGTGAAGTTATGTTAGATGGTGAAGCAGCTAGAAAAAAAAGAATGAAAAGAAAAGTAAAAGTAATGGAAAAATGCCTAAACGGAATAAGCGTGACAACGAAGAGTGTAAAAAGAAGTATAGTAAAGTGTTAAGTGAATGTCTGTGTTTCGAATAAGTTGTAGTATATATGTTGGATTGAAAAGGGGAAGGAAATGTGCAGAAAGCTTGTAGTAAGAAAAGTATAGCTGTGTGGATATGGTTCAGGAGTGGTGGCATATGATGTGCAATTAAAAATCTTTGGTGGCATTAGCAAAGGGACTACGTCCTGGAGGTGCATACATATAGAGAGAAAGAGGTATAGTTATTAATAAATAATCGCAAAATAATATTGACAAAAAAAATATACACAAACCAATAAATTACCTTAAATACCGTAATTAATGTCATATGAAAAGCTAAAAGTAACAGGGTAACGTTACGGCACTTCGTTACTTTTCGCTTCAAAGAAACGGAATAAAACGATAACGGAAATACTTTTTCTGAGTAACGGTCGTAAATTGAGTACGGAATCTACTATTTTTGGATATTATGTATAAAAGTAACGAATGCCCATCTCATTGAATTATATATAGTATATAATATATAGATATATAATATATATAAGAATTAAGAATAATATATATATATATATATAGTAATATGATAAATAGTCATGAAATATCAGTCGAGTATAGAATATATAGTATAAGGCGGTTAGTATAGTATATGGTGAGTACTATGTATGAATATACTTAGCAGGTAAGTGATATTAATTAAAGAGTCATTTTGTAAATGGAAGTGCATCCACCAATTATGGTGCAGTTTATATTGCCTAGTTTTTCCAGCTTCGATACTATAAAATATTATTTTGTAAATTTACATGATTTCAGGTACCCAGATAGTCTTGGTTGGCAGTTGAATTTAACAAGAAAGGAAGTTCGTAGTGTTGAATCTTTCAAAAAGTTGCATAGTTTCTTAATATCTGAGACAGAAACAGGAAATATTTCAAGGCAAGAAGCAGTCAGCATGATTCCACCTGTAATTTTGGATATTCAGCCAAGTCATAAGGTAAAGCTGACAGAATTATTCATTGATTAAGGCCCATATTTATGAATAGCTCTAGAGTCTTCCTTTATTTAAGTTTTTCTTCAGAATCCTTAATGAAAATTGCTATTTATAAACCACTTCAGTTTTTGTTCATTATATTAACCCTTAAGAGAAGTGAAATCTTAGCGAGATCTCTTGTTTGTTGAAGGTATGGCTGAATCAATCTTAAACCTTTGAAGCTCATTTTTGTTAAACATGCCACTATATATTTTTGTAATTTTTGTAATTTTTACATTTTTGCTATTCGTATTTTATTCATTTTAAATTTTTTCAGCAATTTCAATGGAGTTATTTGGATAATTTTATTGAATAATAAAATTTCTTAATATCATCATCATCCTTTTTTTCCCCCAAGACTGGGGGTAAGGTGCGTGACATGCATCAGAAAAAGAAGTAGTAGGGAAAGATATGACACAAGCAAAAAAGAAAGCCCAGCCCTTACCGCCCCCTCTATATCATTAGTGAGAACTCAGTTAGGCCAGTCAGAAAAATCGCACCCTTAAGAGCTTCAGCGGGTGGGACGCGACGGAAAGCTGTACTTATGACTATTGAATTCCATGTGTAGGGATTTTCATTGCCTGCCCAGGTGGCGCACACGTCCCATACCCGCCTTCACAAACCCCGCGGCATTCCACATACCTATTATGCATCCTTTATATCTCGCCTCTTGTCCAAGCGGCACATTTCTCTCCTTGCAGACTAGTCGTTACTGGACTCGAAGTCCCTTATTTCTTGGGTACTCCCAGGCGGGCTCGGATTCCCACACACTCATCACACCATTATACATTCTTCGGTGGTAAACCCACACCGACTGTCATTAATGGTCCTGTTCCAGGATAGACCAAAACCATCTCAATGTTACAATACTCTCACTGTCGTTCTTCTCATGTACCCCTTTTTCACACTACTACAACTGTGGCATATATTTGGTCATTATTTATAATATCTGTTCGAGCTCTAACACGCTCCTAAGATTGCCATCTGAACACATTATGTACTTTATTTATGTACCTCTTATTGCAGAACCATAGTCCTCACTACTAACATTAACTACAGGTTAAACAACGTGTGTATCTATTATGCATTTGTATTTGTAATGTGTATTTGTATATGTTTTTTTATTTATTTTTTTTGCATTTTATATTTATTTGCAAAAAGCCGCGTGTCCGGTAGACTCAGATGGGTAGAGCACTCCCAACGAAAGCGAGGGTCCCCAGGTTCGCAAACTGATTCGGTGTGGGTAGAAAGTGTGAGATATTGTCCCTTCGAGCTTAGATCCGATCCTTGCGGTTGGACGTTAAATTTGGGAGTACACACCACCTTCCTAGGATAGGGCTCTGGCCCAGTGAGCGCGGTAAGAGTGTTTATCTTCTTGTTAAAAAAGAAAAAAAAAAAATTATGTAAGACCCTAGCGCACTCAAGACTTAGTCCCTTTACATCCACCAGCAGATTTAATAGCAGACCACCTTCTGCAATTCACGAGACTTTCCTACGTTACAATTCTGCATCTCCATTCCCTTTTCATCCAACATATATCCTAAATATTTAAACTCATTTCTTAATATATTAATGTATAAACAAATCATGCATTTTGCGATTAAAAAGTTTCAAAGCATTTAAAACAGTTAAAAAATAAGGAAAAGTTTTATAACTGTTCCCCCTTTTTAATAGAAATTCTGGTTTTCTACTTTAATTAACTCGAAAATTAAATTTCCTTGAACGGGTGATCTGGAGATATTGTGTCAGCACAGCAGGCAGAACCAAGAGATTCTTCAGAAAGATTGTGTTAAAACTATTTCTAATGTGAGTGAGGTCGGAGCAGTCTTCTAGCAAGAGATGTTTTATGTGGGAGGGACGGGACATCTTTGGCAGTGGGGGTGGGAGGGAGAAAGCATTATGAATTTTATAGTTATATTCCTGAAGGAAGGAAGGGATGGTGCCAAGAGCACAAATGGGACAACATTACTCTTGTTTGCTGGTCCAAAGTTTTTTCTTTGGGGAATGTTTCAGGTAAATGAAGGTCAAGCCCAAGATAGTGGGGTTGTTTATTAAGAAGGAGTCTAATGTGTGAAAGGAGCACTCTTCCCTTTTGTCTTACGACCTATTGCACAAAACCAAACATTAAAAGAATTCATCTAATCATTTTGGGGATTTTTTTTTATTTCTTACTTATTTTTGTAAAATAAAAATAAAATAAAAATGAGTTATATAATATTTCTAAAAAATGAGCTTCGCTGATATATATATATAATATATATATATATATATAATATATATATACTATATATAATATATATATATATATATATAATTATTATATGATATATATATATATACTACTATATATATTATATACACTCATGCCCCTTGCCCCCCTAAATGAAATCCTGCCATACACCGATTATATAGTATTATTAGGAGGCCGGCATATCCCTGGTTAAACCTAGTTCCGGTTATTCCGGCCTATCCCTGGCAAGTTTTTGACTATCCGTATCCGGCCCGATAACCGGATAATTACTTCCCTGGTAGGTTCTTCCTCGTTGCATCAAGTATTCAATAATAATTTGAAAATTATTATACTATAATTATATTATATATATATATATATAATATATATATACTATATATATAACACTAAACACTAAATATAGAAAAAAATAATCCATATATATATATATATATATATTATATTATATATTTATATATATATATATATATATATAATATATATATTATATATATATTAATATATAATATATATATATATATATATATATTTATTACTTGTTTAGACTTTTGATGTTGGGTTACCAATGTTATATTATTTATTTCATGCATATATGTTTACGGCACAAACACACTTGTTATCTTTCACTCCGTTGGGTCAATCGCGTTCATTAAATTATATATCATATTAACTTAAGCTTAGAAAATTTGTATAAAAGAAAATAAAAAGAATAATGTTGGGGAAGAGCACTTTTAGTCATGCATTTAAGCCTTTAAGTTTTGTTAAATTATTACTTAATTTACAAAAACTTTATAAAATAGCCGAATAGCAAAAATAACCGATTTTTCGGTGTTGCGGCCAGAGGTGTACAAAGATGGCCAACGTGAAAAAATTTGTGGACTTTTAAATTTTTGCATTCCACTGAAATTCCACAGTTTTTTTTGGTTATCCTCTAATTGCGGAATTAAATTGCGGTATAGGCATTCCGCTAACTGCAATCTCCGCAACATTTTTCAAATTATCTCAATCGCAATTACAATTTATTTTTGTATTCCGCAATTGCGGACTTAAAATTGCGGAACGGCCACCTCTGAATATATATGATATATTATATTATATATATATAAATAATTATATTAGTATTATATATATATATATATATATATATATATCTAATATATATTA
Source organism: Trachelipus rathkii (assembly GCA_015478945.1). Classification (NCBI taxonomy): domain Eukaryota; kingdom Metazoa; phylum Arthropoda; class Malacostraca; order Isopoda; family Trachelipodidae; genus Trachelipus; species Trachelipus rathkii. The sequence continues at coordinate 12,735 of JABUQX010028524.1, read as the reverse complement.
TATATATATATATATATAGGGTGTCTCACGAGTTATGTTGCAGCGGTCGTATCACCGTACGGGATGTTAAGTATGAAAATGTGTAAGAATATAAGCGATTATTTAATTCATTAAGGAGGAAGGGATATGTTACTTGTGTCTGCAGTTAAATCTAAAAACCGCGCACCAAAATGCGAATGGAATTGGATGATATATTTTTTATAGCTTCTGTGAAAATTCACATAAAAATATGAGGTGTGCTCTTCCTCTCGACCTTATTTGATACGGTTGTTCGTTTCAACGCAATGTACCCATAAACCACTAGACGTCATTCGTAGACACCGTGTGCCTACAAAAAGCCGAAACGTGTCAATATGAAAAAATTAGGTTAAATTCAATAGGGATATCCAATAGTATTTAAAAATATCGATACAGCTACAAGGAAATTTAAATAAAAATAACCTAATGCATACCCTTTTAGATACATTGATATGTAAATATGTAGCCTAATAAATACGGCCATGTGACAACCAACTAACCAACTAACAGCAATCATATGGAGGTTATGTCATAACCTACAAATCATGCGTAAATAATGTGTAGTGAAACGTATAGCTTCAGAGTGGTTTGGTTTAGTCAAAGCCAATTAAACATTCATTAATACGCCAGGACGAAAAGCGTGACCATGTTGGAGGTGTATACATTACGCAAAACAGGAAATGCTCGCAGAATTGCTGCAGAATATGACAACGTTATCCACATCGGACACCGCCGAGCCACATGGCATTCCATAGAGTTTAAAGACGGTTTCAAGGTACAGGGTCGATATTCGTTACCCCATCATACATACGGGAGGAGAGTCGTGTCCGTACATCCGACGTCGAACTGGACGTTCTGCTCTACACCCATGAAAATCCAATTGTCCTCATTACGCTGGCTAGTCGGTCTTGGGTTATACGAAGGAAGACCATACGACGGTTCGTGTTGCATACATGTATCCATATAGCCATACATTGTAATGGTTGCAATTTTTTTCGTGAGACAAAAAGGGCAGGCTGGGACTTCCTGGCTGTCATTGATTGCCTTTCTATGGATGTTCCGGGACTTATTGGGAAAATATCTTAATGGCACTGTGAATCTCGCTACCAATAGCAGTATGTATAACAGGTGGAAATTCAGACATTGGGCGCGAAAACAAACCCCCATATAACATCACTAGCCATCACCAGGTCTCATACTCAGTTCATAACGTTTTGGTGGTATACTCAATATTAGATTTATCGCGGCCTAGTTCCTTCGGAGGGAAATTTACAGGACCAGCGTTACCTCCACTTTCCTGCAGACCGTCCTTGTTGACCCTTCTGAGTGATACACCTTTAAGATCACAACGAAGATATATTACTAACATGATGGTTGCCCAGTACATAATGCAGCTATATTGACGACCTACCTCGACAGAACCTTTCCCGGGAAGATGGATCGGAAAGATCTGGTCCATTCCCATGGCCTGCGCGTTCACCCCACTTAACACCACTGGACTACTTTCTGTAGGGGAATCTCAACATACCGTGTACGCTGGGTTTATGACCCAGTAACCTCGCCCGAGGATCTTCGCCGTCGAATAAACCAATGCATGTAGGGGAATCAACCCGGGGTCACTGTCATTGGCATGCAAATGAAACCTGGCGCCAGAGTGCTGAGGCATGTATTCGCATGGATGGAGGCGTCATCAACATTTGTAACATACTGTATGTAGGTACAAGTTTTGAACGACCTGACGTTCATTCTTCCCTTCTTGCATGCTGTGGATAAGATTCATAGATGTAAATTTGTGATGATACTATTAACAACGTTATTACATAGATTTTATCGATATTATTATAATTAACAGTATTTACCATTGTTTTCTTCTACCTTTTCACATTCACGTTTAAACTATTGTTGGTAACATTGACTTACATTGCCTGGAAACTAAGAACCGTATCAAAAAATGTCGAGAGGAAGAGCCCACCTCATTTTTATGTGCTTTCACAGAAGCCATAAAAATATTCATCATCCATCGACTTTCGCAATGTCTGTGAAGCGGTTTTCGTATTGCGGCGCTTCAGACACCCAACGTAATGATATCCATTCCTTCCTTAATGAATTAAATAATGCGAACTTTATTCCTACAGCCATTTTCAACTTTAAACATCCCTTATTTATTATAGGGTGATACACCGCGTGTAACATAGCTCGTGAGACAACTGTATATATATATATATATATATATATATAGTATGATATTATATATATAATAATTTTATTATAGTATATATATATATTATAATATAGTATATAATATATATATATATATATATAATATATATATACCGGGGTAAAAGGTATAGCACAGGACTCTTCATATTTTCTGAAAAAATTCTAAGTACCAAAATCAATATATCGATATGTATATAATAATATGGGAATTATATAATATTAATGTATTATAATAATAATAATATAATAATAATACTGTAATTAATAGTAATATATAGACCTATATATACATATCGATATATTGAATTTTGGACTTAGATTTTTTTCAGAAAATAATGTGGATCCTGTGTTATTACCTTACCAAATGAATCCAACAACAAACACCCAACGTCCACACCATAACTAAACCAGAGCACTCAACTACATACAAATTATCATCGAATAGAGCAGACTGCCGGATTTATCCGACCGGATATCCGGTATTCGGTTTTAACCTTCCAGCCGGATATCCAGTATCCGGCCTATCCGGCTAATTCACTATTCGGCCCATCCCCTATATATATATATATATATATAATATATAGGAGTAATAATAGTATATATATATTATAAATTATATATATATATATTAAATATATATATAATATATATATATATATATTATATATATATATATATATATATATATATATATATATATATATAATAGTTGTTGCACGATACCGCTCGCGCGTATTGCTCATTTGGAGCGAGCACTTTAGCGAGCGATCTGCTGTGCATTTACCGCAACCTGCTGTACATCTACCCAATGGTATTCTTTAGTTATTTTTCATTTAACTCGTAAAAATACCCAGATGGAATAATTAATTTACTACAAGATAAAATAACTTTTAAAAATGAAAAAAATTCATTTGAGACAATAAAAAGTAAGCAAAATTGACTTTCTTTGTTAGTTTAGGTGTGAAGCTAAAAAAACAAAAGCAAATATCCATTTCTTTTTATTTTTCATTACAACTGATTTACAAAAATGATTAGTACCTTTTTTTTTAATGTTTCATCGTGTGCAATACATCCTAGGAAAACCGCACTGTTGATATATATATATATATATATATTATATATTATATATTATATATATATATATATATAATTATATAGACATATAATATATATACTATATATATATATAATATATATATATCTATAATATATATATATATATATATAATATATATATATATTTTATTCTTTCTTTATCTACTTTTTTTCCCAGATTGGGAGTAAGGTGCGCTACAAGCATCGGAAAAGAAAAGCAGTAGCAGAACAGCGTTGAAAATGTCGAAAAGAAAGCCAGCCTTTCAGCCCCCTTTATACCTATTAATTATGAAAACACTCGTTCACAGACAGAAAATCACCCTAGAGCTTCATACGGGGCCGCGACGGACCCTCACCCATGGTAAATCGTCAATGTAGGGGTTCCTCTCCTGGCCCAGGGGCCACAACCATGCCCCCAGACAAAACCCCGCCTTGTCTCCTATCATGCACCTTTTATTCTCGCCTCTGCCAACAACAAGCTTATTTCCTCTCCTTCAGACATTCGTTCACTGAACTCATTCCACTTCTCTTCCGGGTCCCCAGCGGTCGTGCCCAACACACTTCACCACTATACAGTCGCTTAACCTATAATCCATTATCTTTCCACATGACCAAACCATCTCAACATTCTTTCATTTATTCTCTCATTTACCCCCTTTCTTCACAACCACACACTCTCATATACGTTCATTCCTCATTTTATCAATTCTTCTCACACCTAGCATGCCCCTAAGATTGTCCATCTAAAACACAGTTGAACTTTTAGATCTATACTTCTTATTTCCAGACCATGTCTCAGCTTATATCAAATAACACAAGGGAACAAACATACCCATCATGTAATACACGTAGGCGCACTCAAAACTTAGTCCCGTACATTTTCAACCAACGATTTAATGTGCTACCAGCAACCTTCCGCCATTCACAAAACTTCCTACTACCATCGCTCATCTGTTCCCTTCTCAGTCCAACACATGCCCTAAATTATTTAAAACTCAGACAACTTGTTTCCAGCTGCTTCACCATCATAACAGACTTCACACTGAGGACTGCTCCTCACTCACAACCATAACCTTACTTCTTATCTACATTTTGCTTTCAAGCCCCTTCCTTTTACACACCCTGAGAAAAAACTCATCTACCAATCTTCTCAAACTTCTCAAAAAACAAAAACCAAAATTAAAATTGCATATAGATTAGGTTAGGCCATACCCTCCACTCATCTCAATTCTCCATAATTCTAACACCTATTTTCCGTTGCCACCCCCACCTTAATTCTTTCATAAACCCCAACCATTTAAAAATTTGATAACCATGGAGACATAACAACCCTTTTACATTCACCAACGAATTAATTGCACCAGCAACCTTCCTGCCATTCAGAACTTTCCTACTACACTCGCATCATCCGTTCCCTCTCATCCAACACATACCCTAAATTATTATAAAACTCAGACACTTGTTTCCAGCTGCTCACCATCTACTGACTACCATCTGAGGACTGTCCTCACTCACAACCATAACCTTACTCTTTCTACATTTGCTTTCAAGCCCTCCTTTTACACACACCCTGCAAATTCTCTCTACCAATCTTCTCCAAATTTCTTCAGATCGCCACACAAGATCAAATCATCCGCATATAATAGTAGGGCACCCTCCATCATTCTAACATCTCCATCATTCTAACACCAATTTCCTGCCATCCCCCACCTTCTAATTCTTCATAACCCCCCATCCATATACAAATATTATATAACCATGGAGACATAACAAACACATCCCTCACTCTGCTATTATATTAAACCAAATCACCATTGACCATTTATTCTTACCACACCCACAATATTGCGGCATACATTTACTTTATTCGATTCCATTCGAAGCCTACCATCTCGTAAACCTCATTAAGATCTTAAACATCCTTGACCCAGTAGAGCTTCCTATTAACCCTACATACGCCTGTTGCAAAGTCCATAAAAACTTAGATACAATTTTTCTTCTCCCTCATTTTCTAAATCATTTGTTGCAATGTAAAGATTTGATCCACACTTAGAACTTTTGTGATCACATTGGACGTTATTCACCTAGGCTTTTAATGTAAGCTTTTAATTTATTTTCTTTTTGTATAAATAAAACTTTACTTTTGGAAAAAATAAAAAAGGAGTGCATTGGACGGCTATGGGGAAGTTATAGGCTGATTACTCAAAAAAAAAAAAATATTTTGTAAATTCTCCATGTAATGATAACAGTTTCTAAAGTAAATTTTCAATAATTTAATGTATGAACTGAGTAAATAGGCTGCAATAATGAATTATAGATATTCTATACACCAAAAATAACGAACACGCTGGTCGGGGAAAATTTCGGGATTTGGTCAGGGAATTCAAATTTAAAATTTCAGTGTGAACCCTGAAACATTCTCTTTTCATGGCATCGTTGTGCGGCGATCCATCCTCCCTTCCGAGCGGTGCTTTCACTCTTCCTCGCAATCCTGCAAGTCGAGAATCCTTCGATGTCTCCTCCACAAACTCCCGAAGGTTATCTACGGGCGACCCAGGGTAATCTCACCAAACCCAGAGTGAGAGCACTGGGCCCCCCCGGCGAGGAACTGCGGAAATTGTCAACATCCCCGGCCCTCCTAATCCAAAATTCATAATTGCATGCTTCCACACCCATTCTTCGTTCCATGGGCAAATGATCATTAAGGATCCTGATTCCCTCCAGGTCTCCTTTTCTGATTCCTCCGACCTTCCCTCCTTCCCGATCTGTTCTGCAGGGGTCGACGCATTAACTGCGCTCGCCAACCCTTGTCTCCGAGAAGAAAGAGCACCCTGAGCGGGATTCACCGCATGGTCAAGACTGTCACAGATTTAAGGGGAGAAAATTGGCTAGTTTGATTGGTCAGTAGGGTAAGGGAACAAGAAATATACGACACATGTAAGAAACACGTATGGGCAAAGCAAAAAAAAAAAAAAAACGGGTTAAAGAAAGAAAGAGCAAGAGAAGAGAAAAACATGCAAAGAAAGCAACGCATGCGAAAGATGTGCACCGGCAACGCGAGCCAAGAACGGAGAAGGGTTTACAGAAAAACCCAATTTCAGGCTCCAAACAAGCAAAAAACTGTTGAAAACACGGTCGAGTCAAGGATATGCTCAAGTTAAGCCAGCAAAAAAAAAAATGGAAAAGGGTTTACAGAAGAAAAAAACAAAACAAATTGCAGGTTCTAGAACAAAAACTCAAACGGTTGAAGACAAAGTCAACCCAGCCATGAGAAAAACAAACTAACAAAAAAAACTTACAGCACCAAAAAAAAATTTCTTTTCACAGGTATTTTTCCTAGGCCGACCACGCCACCCCCTCCTATACTCAAGAGTATTCAACTGAAAATTTGGCAAATTCACGACCCATTCCCTACAATGTTTTCCGCAGACGCCGACCGACCCTCCTCAATGCCTTTGAAAGAGATGAAGTTCTCCTCGTCAAGGTCCACCAATGTTTCGCAGACTGCCGAGGCATCAGGGACTCCAACCTCTGTCCCCTCAATACCCTCCTCATCACGCCCAGACCCCTCACTCACAGTCCAATCCTGGGGCCAGCCCCCAAGACACCTTCGCAACTCCTCTACTCTCTTCCTCACCAATTTGTGGTCCGGCACCACCTAAAAACCCTCAAAAGAAGTAAAATACTCTTCGGGATCCACCCGCGGTTCACAAACCAACAAAGCTTCGGGGACCTCATTCTCCGCGTCCCCGACACTCTCCTTACCCTGCTGCACCAACTCCTTGTAACTCGTAGATTCTCACGCTTGGCATTCTAGCAGAAACCTCGTCCCAAATCCTCTCTGCTCAGATCTGCTTCTGGCTCCGTTCCCAAATCTATCAACCAACTACACTGTGGCTCCGTCTAAATCCGTGAAAGCTCGAGGTCACGACCACACAACTCACCATCCAAGCTCTCTACTTGAGTTGCCGCATCTCCTTGCGCCACGGCCGATCAGTTGGTCGCGACAGATCAAGCACATACTGCCCAAAATTGAATCTGAAGTACGATCACCTCTGTCAATCAACGCCTGGAACAGGTCTCCCCACATGAAACTCACTGCCTGCTGAACCCGAAAACCAACCAAAACCCTAACTCTCTCTCCCAGCTCCTCTGCCACCCCTTCTAGATCTTGAAATGCACTTCTACTCCCTTAACAAGGGAACCCCCATCCTTTTCTCAGCGCCTCCAACAGTGCAACTGTCCAACCCGACAACTCCTCTGTTTCGGAACTCGCCTTTGAGACCAATCATCACACTGGTCCCCAACATCGCTAAGGACACTACTACCACCCTGCTCTCTCTCTCTCTTCACTTGAAAAGAGGTAATTACCTTGATCATCTTCTCTACTCGGAACACAATAACCGCCCTTGAACAATCCTCGCCGCCGCCGCGGACTAGAGAACTCTGAGAAACTTGATTCATTGCCAAATGCTATCTCTGATCCAGCGGGGAGCACCAACTCCTCCTCATTGTCTGAGTCACGAGCCTCATCCACCCTCTCCTCAAGGGATTAGTAATCCCTTAGGTACTTATTGGGGCTGGATCCAAGGTTTTAGGTGACGATGATGAACCCTCTGAATCGCCACATCTTCTCCCCCCTCGACTCCGCAAACTGATAAGTGACCCCATTCTCATTTACCTTTTGGACATAAAAATGCCCAGTGTTCCTCGCTTTTAATTTCCGGACAACACTCCTATCATTTGATACCCTTTTACGTAAGACAAGATGTCCCACGCGGTACGGACAGAAATTTGGGTGTCCTTCAATCCATTTCTCTTTCTTGTCGTGGAATGGGGGCAACCATCCCTTGATTATGGTTTTCCTCTAACAATCGTGCTGATAGATTCTTCCCTGTTTGGCTATGCATGGTCGAGTTGTACGTGACCAATGCCTTCGTCAAGAGGTTGTCCCATTCCTCTCCCCTTTCCTCCACCAAGCTCCGCAAAATATCCCCCATTGTTCGATTGACTCGTTCAACGGGTCCGTTGCTCGCTGGTCTAAGCGGACTCGTGAACACGTGCGAGATGTTATAACGTTCGAGCAAGTTCTCAAACTTCATTGCTCTAAACTCCGGCCCATTATCCGTAAGAATCCTCTCCGGCAGTCGCAACAAGGACGGAAGGATGTCCCGATCCAAGATGGCAACAATGGTCTGGGCCTTATCTCGAACGGGACGTGCCGACACCCACTTGCTATAATGATCCACGACCATCAGGCAACCAATATTTCTCCGAGCTGTGGTTGGGAACACCACCAAGTCCATGGCCACCAGCTCAAAAGGGCGCGACGCCACGATCTTCAAAGTCGGAGGTTGCACAATCTGATGGCCGATCTTAAACTTCTGGCACTGCGGGCATGAGGTACATACCTCTTTCACGGTACGGAGGATAGAGGGGTGCCAAACGTACTGTCTCATCATGGCGCGAACCTTAGCAGTGCCCACGTGGGCCATCTCCATGAAACAAGATTGAAAATGGACAAGAATCGAGAAAGGGACCAGTGCCAAACGCACTGCCCCATCTCCATGCTGATAAAACAAGAGACGATCCTCAACTTTCAAGTGCTGCCAATAACGCCGGAACTCCTTCAACCTTCCCCCAGTGGACAACCGGTCACGTCCATCCTGAATTCTCTTCACACTGTGAATCACAAAATCCGTCTCCTGGGCCTTGAATAACTGGGCGACATCGACCAGCCGGTTTCCCATCCTTCGCCCTACCTTCTCTACTTCACTTTTGACATCACTTTCCGCCATTTCCACAGTGCCCTGGCAAGCCAGAATTGCTTCCGGGGTCCGCTCAATGCTTGCATTCCTGAATTCAAGCTCTACACCAGCTTCTGTCAGGAAATTAATGCCCAAGATGCAACACGTTGGAATCATCTCACCCGAAATGACGACAAACGGGAACTCCATCTGCCCATTTCCTGTACTCACCCTCAACACTGCGCCCAAGAGTTCACCTCAACAATGGCCGGCCCCACTCCTCTAATCTCCACATTCACCCCGCGGTCCTTCACCAAAGCACCTTCAGCTCTGGCGGAGGCAAACACGTTTTGGGAAATGGGACTAAGGATCGCGTCAATATCCAGGAGCGCACAGAACCTTTTACTTCCTATGGTCAACCACGCCCAATCGACACCAGAACCTTCATGTGCACAGGTTGGAATGCCCGACTCATCTCCCGCAACCTGCATAAAATAAATTTAATTCTGCCTGCGGTCCTTCCTTAGCCGACTCCCCCTCTCCCGTTTCAGACTCCGACACCCCTTCTCCCCCTCAACAACCTGGCCTTCCGCCACCCGGTGTTTTTCCTCGCCCAGGGATTGTCTTGCAAAACTGGGGCGTTCCCGTAACGGGTTTAAGTGCACTCCCCATACACTGGAGATACAACTGCGACAAGCCCCCGTCCTCAATAGAAGAATCCATCACATACGCGATCTGCGCATTAGCACCGTAATGAACCCAAATGCGGATCTTATCCATGTCACTCGCGTCAAGCAATACATCCATGATAGGAAAGGTCCCCTTCTGCATCATTTCCATGAACTGTGTCCTCTTTTTACCTTCAAAGGAAATCTGATAACGCTGCGGGTTATCCATCAATTGTGAAACTAACCTTTTGCAAAGCAACAGCATGGGCGGGAAGTTCCCATTCCCTGCGGTTTATACCATTTTCCTTGAGTACAATCAACAAGCTGTTGAACAAGGAATCGCCTCCGCCGTTAACTTTTTCATCACCTCCAATCCCCTGGGTAGCTCGTCCTCCACTGGTTCCTCCTCGACAGGCAATTGCGCGGGGACCCGAGATAGTGCGTCCGCTAGTATGTTCTCTCCCAGGTCGATATCTAATCTTAAAGTCAAATTTGGCCAGGTTATCCAGTGTCCTTGCCAACCAGCTGCCACTCATCTTCATAGCGTGGAGGTACAATAATGGGCGGTGGTCGGTAAAAAGGATAAACTGGCGACCATATAAGAATGCTCTCAAATTCTTGACCCCCATCGCAGTCCAGGCAACTCACGTTCGACGGTAGAATAACCCCGCCGCGCCGTCGAAAAGGTCATAGACGAAAACGCTATCAACCGTTCCTCCCCTTGCTGCCTCTGAGTAAGGCAGGCCCCCGCGCCCGTGCCCGAAGCATCCACTGACAGCTCAAGCTTCTCAGCTCCCAGGGAGTAATCCGGAAAAGCCAAGCTCACGTCACGTGCCATCTTCTTCAATTTCTGAAAAGAAGTTTCCATTTCCTCTGTCCATTCAACCCGCGGGTTCCCCTTAATCCCAGTCTTAGCGGACAACGGGGCCGCTATCGCAGAACACTGTGGTATGAACTTACCTTGGAAATTAACCAAACCCAAAAATTCGCGAATCTGCCCCACCGTCTCGGGATGCCAAAACCTTCTGTGTGTACTGAGGGTCCTTCTTCAATTCGTCAACCCTCACCAAATGCCCAAGGTAAGGGACCTTGCACCTCAACCAGTGGCACTTGCTGGGCATCAACTTGACACCGGCCTCTCCCAATCTTCTCAACACCTTATCCAAGAGAATCAAGTGGGATCTAAAATCGCGTTCCATGATCAGTATGTCATTTATATAAATGATGATCTTACCATGGGGAAGACCACTCAACAATGCCTGGACCTCACGCTGGAAAGCCGCAGGGGCATTCCTAAGACCGAATCTCAGCGCCTTGAACTGGTAATGCCCTCTAGTAGTAGAAAAGGCAGTGCATTCCCGACTATTATCAATCTGCATCTGACGGTAACCCTTCATCAAGTCCAGAGATGTAAAATAACGCATCCTGTGAAGGCTAAGCACAGTATTGCTCAAGTTTGGCATAGGGAACCTATCTGGCTTCGTGACGGCGTTTAGTCAACGATAATCGACACACATCCGTATTGTACCATCCTTCTTCTTCACAGGAACTACGGGCGAACTCCACATCGAAGTGCTTGGCTCGATAATGTCCAACAACATAACTCCTCACACTGACGCTCAATCTCGTCAGACACAGGAGCTGGAAATCTCCGCGAACGCTGCCAAATGGGTGTCGTATCGTTCAATTCGATACAGTGAGACGTCAAAGCAGCGCGTCTCACATCGAAATCCCCGACGCTAAGGACGGCTCTATGTTTCCACAACAGCTGGTAAATTTGGTCCCGATCATCAGTGGTCAATCCCTCATCCATGGTCAATAAAGTTAAAGACATAAATGATGTTATAACAAATTTGCTTTTGCTTATAGTTTGAAAAGATCTTAGTTTTTTGGAAAAGGTTTAATATCTTGATCAATTCAAGCTCCTCTTAAGCTTCAACAATACTTTAAAAATTTCATTTGATTATAACAATCCATCGAAATTTTCCACCAACCTTGTTTCGCCCATTTGTGAGAGTTTTGTCCATTTTGTGTCTGGGAAAATCTTTTCTATTTTTTTCTATTAAAATGGTAGTCGGCCTTGGCAACCTAAAATAGCATATAGTTGCATTCTATGTGCCATAAAGTTTCTAATATGTTGTACTTCACATTGATGTGAACAACAATGAACATCTAACGCCACTGGATATTTTCGACAGCTTAAACACCAAACTTGTCTTCATTGCTTTTACACCTTCACATTGTTGTCTAATCAGAAAGTCGCTCTTTATATCAAAGTTCGTAGCATTACCTCTGATAGAGATAAAGGAAACAAAGAACCAGTTAGAAGCCACATGGGCCTATCGAGATGTCGTGGTTTTGAGGCCACAAACAAATCTCTTTAATGGTCGTGGGTCCCGGAATAAAAGACCACAGAAACCAAAAAAAATGAACACAATAAAACTCAGGTAAAAAAATTAAACACAAAAACACAAGCAACCACACGTTTATTAAAAAAAACCACCACGGCAAGGTGACACGTAAGTGTAAGCCCCCTCACCACTACAAGGTAAACCGATACCGCAACCGATTCGAAAATATAATAATCAATGAATACCTGAATATTCACTGCTTCCAAAACAAACCTTGTAATCTAGGAAGAAACCGTAAACCTAAATATTATTTTTATTACCCTAAATATTTTATATGGCAGGAATTCTCCTCTTACTCTCCAAATCTTCTTTATTTCCTTTAATTTTCTATGAGAATTCAACAAGTTTCTACAAGTTTCCTCACAGTTCTCTAATCTCCTTTCAAATCTCAAGCTTACCAACTCCTTCCTACTCCGCTGCCCGTGATATAGCCATTCATTAGCTCATCTTCTCTAGCCTCTAAATCAACTTTCTGTGCACCACGTCAGTACATACTGACCTCTAGTTCACTTTCTACAAATATATTCCTTCACTCAGTTCCTATCCTTCCTTGAAATACAGCCATAATCGGCTCTC
>JABUQX010028523.1:0-34793 GCA_015478945.1 Trachelipus rathkii | reverse complement strand
GGGAACGACAGGGTAGGGACTATTTCCCCCCCTCCGCGGGAGGATCTCCGGAACCCCCGCTCTTTGTATTTGTGGTGTCGCGGGGGTTCTCCGCCCCTTCCCCTACGGGGTATGGAAAACGTCCCCCCTCTGTCCCCCGCGGCTCGAGCCCCTCTAATATTTTATTTTTATTATTATTTGTTTTACATTTTGTAATTAGCTTATATGCTGATTCAAATATGTAATTGGTTTTTCTTTAAATGTCTTACTTTTCGAGACATTTCATATTTGATTTTTTTTTTACATTTATGTAATAAGCTTTATATGCGTTCCAAATATGTAATTGGTTTTTCTGTAAGTATGGTTACTTTTCGAGATATTTCATTTTTGAATTTTTTTTTTATATAAATGTGATTTTAAAAATTTTATTTAAAATATTCAAACTTTTGAATCATTCCGTCACCACTTAAATTCATTATTAGTATCATATACTAGCATATGTTTAAAAAAAAAAAAATCAAACTGACGGAGACGTAAAAAAATAACAGGCATATATATATATATATATATATTATATATATATATTATATATTATATATATATATATATATTATATATTATAATATATATATATATATATTATATATATTATATTATTTATATATATATATATATATATTATATATATATATATATATAATATATACATTACTATACTTTCTGCTAGGCTTAGTAAAGTATATTTGGTCGATTATTGATTATACGATTATAATCGCTCGATCCTATTCCCATTTAACAAGAATGACTTCTCTTTTCTTGAGGAAATCGAAGACAAAAAAGTGGTAAAATTTATAATTATAGTGTGAAGAAGGGAGGCTCTAAGGAGAGATGAGAGAGAGAGAGAGAGAGAGAGAAGATGGTGGCATCATAACGCCTATGAGTCCTATTATTCTCTTAACCGCTCTATGTCGGACGCCATGTTAGCTCCGTAAATTGAAAAAGCTGTTTATCAACTCTCTCTCAGGATTTTAATATTTTAAGAATTGAAACGCAGAAGCTCACAAATTTTGTAGCCGTTTTTTGCGAGTATCCTCGTGCATACAAGATATGATCATTATAGGTCTTTATTTGGCTTTCGTGAGAGTGCTCGCGTCTGTGTTCCGATGGTATGTACTCTTGTGAGAGAGCGTGTGAGAGGAGAGAGAGAGCAATTCTTGTTTCAACATGCTAAATTACGACGGTACAAGGATGAAAATAACATACTTCTAGTATAATTATATTATATATCTCTCTCTCTCTATACTACGTTAATATATAGATAGATATATAAATGTATATACTATATATTATTATATTATATGATACTCTTTAACTATATATACTATCCGTGAATATAGTGACTCTCTGAGTGAGTCTTAGTGAGTAGAACACATCTGAAGACATTTATGCCTACTCATATATATATTAATAGCCGCTTACTAGTACTTATATATATATAATATATATATATATATATATTATATATATATATTATATATTATATAATATATATATATATTATAATATATATATAGTTCATATATATATACTCCCTCTTATATATGTTGTACGCAATTCTCTATAGGCGTATCTCCCTCGGTTAAGATGTCCACCCATGTAGTGTGAGTGGTGAGCACCATGTCTCCTCTCATGAGAATCGAAGTATGTCTTTACACTACACAGTTTTCTTTGAAAATATTCAAAAATATTCTAAAAACTTTTTTTGTCCTTGTGAACGGGGCATATATATTAATATATATATTATATATATATATATATATATATATATATATATATATATATACTATATATATTATTATATAATATATATATATATATATATATATATATATATAATTATATATTTATATATAAATATTATATATATATATATATATATATATATATTATATATATATATATATATAGTTTAATATATATATATATATATATATATAGTATATAATATACCCGTATTATAATATATATATATATCATAATATATATTAATATATATATATATAATATATATATATAATATATATATATATATATATTATATATATATTATATATATATATATATATATATATATAAATGTTACTGCAGATTTATCGTTTTCGACCCCTTTAAAATTATCTTCAGTTGTGATTACATTTTATATACTAGTATCCTGGGGAAAATTTTAAACAATAATTACTTAACCTAACTAACCTTACTTTAATATTATAAATTCTTCTCTTCTTTAACGCTTGCGATTATCTCTTTATAAGAACTTGCACAATGGATAATGTCCAAATAAAAACTGGTACTGGTAGACATTAGTCAAAAAAACCTGCGCAGAAAAATAATCTGTTCAATACATAATTCTATCATTGAAGAATACATTCACAACTTACTCCCTCGAACTATAACAAATTGTTTAACCTCTCTCTGGAATGTCGCTCTCAATTATGTTTCGTTTGCAGGAATTAGCAACATATTCTCAAATTATATTACTAAGTTGCTTGGCACGCACCATTTGAAATATCTAAATGCTCTCTCATCAGGGGTATACTCTTTCAATACTCCGCCCTCCGACCCCAAATATTGGCTGATTCTCTCTCTCTTCTTAATTAAACAACATTTTTAACTATTACGCGCATAATCAGATCTTCTTCATTCCAACTTACATAGTCTGTCAGCCGAAACTTATATATTCCCACACTTACATTTTATCCATTATCTTATATGAAACACATATCACATGTGAATTTTTCAATATTGCAACCTCTACATAAATACTCTTATTATATCTCTCCAAACTGAGCTAACATATATTATATATTTTTTTTGTTCTTATACGGAGATTTTTTTGTGTGCCTATATCGACTTTTATTTCTTTTACATGAAAATCAAATCAGTCGCCTATTATATGCTAGTAGGCCCAAAAATGTAAATTTACTCAGGTTCATCTTATTAAGATTGTTGAATAATTTGGACACCGATTAATTTTATTTTCGCTATATGTTTGCTTCTTCACAATATTTTTTTCTAATTTTTATCCTCTCTCATAGATTTCATCTCTTTTACAATAATATAACTGTTCGCTTTTTTTCCGAACGCACACATTCTCCATGTCGTGACACACATACTACATGGAAATTCCCAACCCTAATTGATTACTTTAATTCTTATACTAAATAAAAAAGCAGGATAATGATTATTCTGAATATATTTCCAATCCCTTGCCAATATTATTACACTGATTTTAACTAATATAACTAATACATCAATACTTTAAACATTCTTCTCTTTCAACCCAAAACAAATAATCAATTCATACTCTCATCACTTATCAAACACCATCTACTATCTCTATATATAAGATTCCTTACATAATCACTGTTTGAGTTATACTACTGTATATAAAGATTTTTAAATATTATATTAATTAGATTTTAAAAATGAGTAATATAAACTTTACGTACATCATATATAAAAGTAGTTGTACTTATTGTGCAAGAAGGAATGGGCAACCCGCAAACATTTTTATTAAGTGTACAGATTAATGTCTGCTTAATTCCTTGTCATCCTAGCTATATGCATAAGACTGCTCCCGACTTGCTACTCAAGCTAGGAATGGTGAACTTGCTTACGACCATATTTTACTAGGCATTAATGGCCCAGTCTCGACTAATTGAGTACCCATTCTCTAACTTTTACAGAACAATTTAGTATACATGTCTAAAAAACAAAGATGTTTATACTTGTACTTTCGCCAGAGTCTCGCCATATCTGCAAAGGATTTGATCTTAAAACAATATCTCATCTCGACTTTTATGTAGCCAAAGGGAATGGGTCATTCATCGTACTTTTAGTAACTCTAATAAGACATCTTCTGCTATATTATATATAACATAATAAGACTATATCAATCAAGGTATTTTGCGTGAGGAATCAGATAATTATGAATACATTCATTGCATATTGAAATGCTCCTCCCATTGTCAACTTTATCTCTATTGTAATAAATTAAAATTATACATATACATTATAAGTAGAAAACAGAGTCCGCATGGAATGAAGTGCTGAGGTAGCAAGTGCCTTCCGATTATGGTTACAGTATATTTTCTCTTACTCTCAACTCAAACCATATGCCTTTGCTATCTCCAAATTTTTATGACTAAATATGAAATTTTCTTACTGCTAAGTACATTTTGTATATGCGGTAGGTATAACCTGCTGATACATAACGCGATTTTCGGGTGTTACTTGGCTTATGGATTACCTTGTCGTTACATTCTGAGTTTATATATATATCTCTCAATAAAAATTTGTAGGTTGATTTATTAAAGTTATTTGTATTATATATATATATTCATTATTATTATATCATTATTAAATTATTATATTTATTATTAATATACTATATTATTATTATTATTTATAACCATATTTAATTAATTAATTAGATATTACTATCTATAAAATACTAATTTTATAATAACATGCATAAGATAATAAAACTGATTCCAAATTCTTGATATCTGAATATTTGTATGAAGATGGTGTAGTAGGTGTAGAGCAACTAATATTTTTTAGAATACTTATACCTACTAATTCCTTATATACTGACCATTAATTAGGTCCTCTCGGACCACATTTAATTTTAATTTATCTTAATCTGAATTTGTTTGTATTTCAATCTATGTATTTTGTTCGCCTTAGTTATATTCTTTTTAAATTATAGTAATTATAAATATATAATTTACTTTAATAATTTAATATCTAATTCTTTTGCAATTACAATTTTTGATCCATCATGACGTTTTTTCGGTATCTTGGTTTCTTTTCGGCTTGGTTTCCTCGGGCGAGCAAAGCTAGCCCTCTGCGCGTGTACTAGTTAGTCATCACGTGTACTCAGAGACTAAGTCTTGCTCCTATAGTTAAGGTAGCAAGCCAAGGGCTTGTATATATTATTATTATTCTATTTATATAATTTATATTATATTTATTATTTAATTTATATTATTATAATTTAATTAATTATATATTATATTATATATTTTTATATATTTATTACCTTTTTCGTTCGTTGTTTGTTGTTGTTGTTGGTTGTTTGTTGTTGTTGATGTTAGTTTTATATAATATATATTATATATATTATATATATATAATATATATAATATATTAATATATAATTATATTAATATATATTTATATATATATATATATATATATTATTATATAGTAAATATATTTAATTATATTAAATATAATATATATATATTAATACCTTTTAATATTATACTATATATAATATATATATGATATATATAATATATTAATATATTAATATATATATTATAATATATTAATTATATATATATATATATAATATAATATTATAATATACAATTATATTATATATATATATATATATTAAAATATATATTATATATATATATATATATTCATATATATTATATATAATATACACATATATATTATATATTTATATAATATATTATATTATATATATATAATATATATATATTAATATATATATAATATAATAATATATATATATATATATATATATATTAATATATATATAGTTAATATATTAATATTAATTATAATATATATATATAATTATATATATATATAATATATATATGTATATTATATATATTAATATATAATATATTTTCTTTATCTTTTCCTTACTCCTCTAGGATAGTATAAATGATTCTTCAACTATGTCTAAGTGCACGCCCGCCTATATCATACTTTTTTCTCCGACAGTCCTACTCCTTGACACTGTTCCTCTTCTCTTCAGCGCTCTCATATTAGGTAGCTGACATCTTTCCAGAGTGAGAGTATCCTCTCACCTCGATTCCGTATCACTACATCTTATATATATATATAATACTTCTTCTATGAGTTCATTTCTACTACCTATGGTTACTTTCTGCCCTCTTGGTGTCTCATATAATTTCCCATTACTTCCTTATTCGGCATATATATCATCTACTGTTAGCCTTCCATATCATTACCTCATAATGTCCCCACCATCTCAATCTTACTTCATCTCTCATCCTCTCACACATCCATCTTCAGTATCACCCCTATATCTTCTCTGAATTTATACTTTCATTCTATATATTCTATGTTACTTATTTCCTACTCTCATTTCCATAATCATAGTTCTTTAATAATTCACTTATCTTCCCGATCCGCTTGTATTTTCTACTCTCCTTCATCGTCTTTTCTGTTAGTTGATATCTACATTATAGTTATTTCCGGCTCCTAGCTACAGCTCTGCTATGTACTAGGTGATTCTCAGTGTATATATTATATAATATATTGCATATATTTAGAAACCTTATTCTTGTTTTGTCTTACCGAGGCCTCATATTACCTCTATCTTTGCTTTCAATCTAGTCTGTGTCCATTTGCATTTTTGGTGGGGGCTTCAGGCTAATTAGGCGCGTGTCGTTCAATCAGAACATGAATTGCGTCCTTCACATATTTCTCCCATATCTATCCATATCTCTATGTTACTCTCTCCCTCCCTTTCTGTTAAAACAATGCTCCTACTCGTGAGGTAGTTGAAAATATTTCGCCAGCATGTGTTCGCTAAATCTCTTTATAGCTCGCCCCATATGTCGACACATACCTGCGTACTCAGCTCCTTATCCGGAGTGTCAATCAGATTTCCTCGCGCGCGCCCTCTTCATAGGTAAAACTGCTCTCGTTATTTTTTTCTAGCCTCGCGCTTTTAAAGTTATCAGTTCTCAATGATTACTACATGCATCTGTTTCTATTTCTTCATACTCACTCTGCATAAATAATGCCATAAGCATTATGACTCTAGATAATTTAAAACTCCGACATCCGCCTCTGAACACAATATCGTCGTAACATACCAGGCGTCTCAGAATACAGATTCAACTACTCACTCTCAGCACTTTTTTTACCTAATTCTATAAGACCTCTCCTTTAACGACAATATATTTGCGATATTATGTCCCTCTGATCAAATTCCCCTAATGATCCTACACCTTTCACACGTTATCTCTCTGGCACTCGTTGCAAAACGAGATTACTCTTTCATTATATATTGAATATAACTAATATATCGCGCTAAGTTAGTGGACTCGAAATACGTGTATATCTCTTCATATGCTCACTCTTCCTTTTTTCACAACCTTCTAAGAGCACCCATCATCGTATTCTAGCAGCAAACTATACTCTATCATCCAATTGTGTGAAATCTAAACCTATAACGACGTCATGCTAATTTTTTGTCTACTAGCAAAAGTGACTTTGTTGTCACCTCAGTCGATCACTTACGCATTTGAATCTACCTAGCAAGTTCATCTGCTATAAACTTCCTTTTCTTCGTCTCATAGCTTCTTACTCTCTCATAGACTATAATTTACTCTTTTATGGCACAATCCGCTCTCAGAAAATCGAATTTGTCGCTCTGTTGTTGTCAAAGATCGATATTTAGTGCGATGAAGGTTGTATATTAAAAAGACTAACTCTTGCCAGGTATATACACAAGCAATTCCATCCTTCTCTGATATATCCAGTTCTCAAGGTTACTAGTTGTAAATATGAACGTGTGACGCTTTACACATTAATTTTTTTATTTCTTTCATTACAACACTCAATTATCTGTATTTCACCAGCAGTACTGTCCTCATTTAAACTAAGCTTCTCGTGGAAGTCTCTCTCGTGCTCCTACCTTCTCTGTTCTCCACCTCAGCTTCTCATCGAGAGATATATCATTTTTCGGTGAATAACTTTTTTCTTGCCATAATAGTCCATCAGTTGATATCCCTATACATTTTATTACATGCTGGTGTCAGTGACATACTTCTTTCTACTACATATTGTCCTTTGTATGTAGGTGCGGAATTATTAATTAATTGCTATATGCCCCAGCTCCTTTCGGCACCATTGTGCCCTCTCCCAACCACTTGTTCATTAAACTGATAGACTCCTCCCTTTCAGCCTCCTCTTCCTCCTCTCCAACACCTAACTCCAACCAGCCACGGTCTCCATCTCTCATGGTGATGGCTTGTACACGCTTCCTCCTCTCGATACCTTTATTGTTTGCCTTCTTCATATTCTATCCACCGTTATCTCGTTCGCTCCACTATATATATACACTAAACCATCATTACTCTTCCTAACATCACCATGCAATGCTGACATAACCAAGTCTCACTGATGATAGTTTTCTGTAACACCCCGCTATGATTCTTCTTAGATAGTTTCATATAACAAATATGAGTCGAGAATTCATATCTAGAGATAGAGCCTCAGTAAGCTATTCCAGAACCCCATTCACTCCATCATTATTCTTTCTTCCGGTCTCATATTCCTAGAATGCTTCGCAGTGTATCTATCTTTAATGTAAGTCTATAATTTCTAGGTTACGACTTTGGTTTGTCTCATACTCGCCTTCGCCATCTTAAATAGCTTTTTCTTCCCTTTCGCTCCACATGTCTAGTCGTGTTCGAAGGGAACTTCGTTTATTCTCCTGCCGGCACAGACAAGAAATGAAATTCCGTGTCTGTAGTCTTCCACGATGGCCTTTGGCTCCTAATATCTCCTCAAGTGTATAGAGAGGTTTCTTGCCGTACTTAGATACCAGTTCCTCTCGCGATAGATACAATAGTGTACCCTACTCGTCCTGTGTATATAGCTCTATTGTAGCTTTGTATACTATATGATTGTTGTTTGCTAGATTTGGTCACGTTCCTTCTCTGTATTATATATTCTTAAAATTGCTTTTGGTTACAACGATTCTATCTCTTTTCAGTGCCACAGAGTGAGAGAGAGGTGTGTATTCCTGTACAGCCTCTCATAAGTCTTTCGATCTCCACTCTCCAAAAGCCTCTACATCGAAGACGTGTTTCTCTGTTGTGAATGGAGCTTGACAACTGTGCGTAGGTTGCGATCATTGTTCTCCACAATTTTCCCTCTCGAAGTATTTCTGCATTACTCCGTCTTCAATACACCATCGGCAACATCATACGGCGTCTTTCTTAGGATTACAATCGAGTCCTAAACTCTCTTCATGAACATACTATGCTAAATCCTGATCTTTCTCAAACCCATATAACTTACGTAGCCCTCTAACAGTGAATATAAAGCTATCATACTCCCCTCCCCAATGAATATTTTAAAAAAGGGGACATAATGAGAGTCTTTGCTGTGAGATAACGTCTCGCTATGCGCGTACAAACGTATGTTCTTAGATATGATACGAACCGCTGTTCGCTAGTGTACTGATACCCGGGACTGAAACAACAAGTTGAGCGCTAATTTAACCAACTCAAAGACATAATGTCATACATTATGAATAGAGTCTCGCGAACGAGGATACCTAGTTACATCGCTCAGGTCTGATCACTGTCTTCTCCTTATAGCGAGGTGATTGTATACTTTCGTGTGTTACCTGAGATCGGTCCAATCATATCAGCCTCATTATTCAAAAATTGAGTGACTACTCTAATGGGTGTTGAAAACGTAGTTTTATTATATTTGTTTAGCAATGGCAGGGTGTTCGTGCATGGCAAATACTGCTCCAGTCAGATTTCACAGTGCTACCTCGCTCTCACATTATTTGTGTGATAGTCCTCTTATAGTGAGACCACTGAATACTTCTGCATCTATACACGTGCGTTACGAATAATCACATAACGATGTGAGCGAGTATAAGAGAAAGTTAACACTGCCATTCAACGCCGCTCCACTCATTCTAGCACTCCTCTCTGCACGGAATACACCCAATCCTTGGCCCTATGTCTATCCCTAACTTCTCACTTCTCATCAACTGAAACATATAAACGGTAAGCGATATATAATAGTGTACATATCACTCTTAAACTCGTGGAGTCCATCACCACAATGAGTCTCTCTCTCTTCGTCGTGCTTTCTACTCACCTGCGTCTCTCCTCTCTCCTACTCTTCTCTCTTACTCATCTCTCTCCTCTCTCTCATTCTCTCTCTACTCTCTCTACTCTCTACTCTCTACACTCTCTCCTCTCCATCTTTCATCATCTTCTTCTCTCTCTCAATACTTTTGATACATCAAAACTTTTGTTCTGGTTGTAGATCTCAGATTCTTTTGGCGATCACCAACTTAATATACCTTATCTCTCAAATGACTTATATAAGTTAACACTTTTTCTGCTACACAGTCGGCAATTATAGCAAAATGCGAGAAACAAAATCCTCTCATCCCATCTATTCATCGAACTGGTCTCTCTCACACACATACTGTTCATTCATCCTCCAAACTGTTTAAAATAACAAAGCTTTTACAATCTCTTGCCCAACTAATATATACTTCACTCTTTACATCTCCATCCATCTCTCACCCATACATATTATTCATATCTCACTATATATCTTCATGTAATATTCTTATTATTTCTTCCATCCTCTTATTTTTTCTCTCCCATAGGTTCCCACATATATTTATCATGTGACACACCATAATTCTTGAAAGTTGATTTTTCCTTAGATTCCTAGATCCGTTAAATCTCGCTAGAGAAGTCTGTCGTCTATATAGAGTCGGTCCTGAGTATCCGAGGCACGCGCTTGTGAGTGAGTTCTTGCAAAGCAGTTATATTTATCGGGTTAGCGGATACTTGCTAGGCCTGTCTCATATCTCACTAGCCTAATATTCTCCTTTAGCTCAGAGGACATCCTCCTTAGGTTCTCTCTCGATATGTCCGTGAGTTGCATCGACGGGTGAGTAACGTGTGATAAGTTGGTGAATCTTATTATGAGCAATCTAATTTAAAGGTACAATTATAATAAAGTTAGTATAATTAAACATAATATAAATATAACAAAGGTTATAATAGTAAAGAATAAATTAAATAAAAACTTGCCTCCTCTGTAGGTCTAATCATAGCGAGCATAGTTATATGATCATTGAATGAAACAACATATCTTACTCCCGATAAGCTTATTGTTACCATACTGAGCACATCCTACTAGTTAAATCTCCTCAAATATATAAAGCTCTCTTAGTTATCTCTCTAATTATACAGATTTGCTATCATAATGGTGTGAAACAAATACCATTATATGTTTGAATTGAGTTGGAACATAAATTTAAAATCTTTATGTCTATCAAATACGTTGAAAAATAAGTGACAGTGTGAATAGAAATTCTTACCAAGTGAAGATGAGATAGTGATTCCCATGTGATCTTGACGAGGCTCATTTGCTCTCTAAATAAAGTGATTGTGCTATATACGTTTGCATATTAATATCACTCAAGATTTGGGTTATAAAGAGGAGTAAATAAGTTAGGATTTAGAACGCATAAGAAGCTTTTAGTGCAGAGTAGTGTGTTTTTCCTCTAGTTCTACTAACATCGTGTCTCTTTCTATGATTACGATATACCGTTGTTCAGTAAAATTAGGTGGCATATGTTTTCTTTATTTGTCAGGATTAATTAACTAGTATACAGCATATATACTTTCAATTTATTTTAACATTGTGATTAAAACTAACATATTTAATTTTATTAGGTTAATTTATGATAATTAAGGTTGTTTTAATTAACTATATTAATTAATTGAATATATGTCTAATTTTTAATTAACAATTGTACGATTAAAATTTTAGCATAGATTATTACACAGTCAATTTAAAGCAATCGGTTTCCGTAATACTAACCAATTCTAAACGCGTCCTCCCTTCTTGATGTGCGAAAACAGACTACCCTTAGCCTAAAAAAAACCGTTAAATCTCTCTCCCATACCAATGGTACAAAATTGAGTTCGTGTGTACAGGTATACGCAGTTATAGTGAGGTCCGAGACTCGGCTCTTACAAATGGTGATCTCGGAGTGGGGAATCGCTTGAGAGAATCATGTGATTCCCCGTTGACCCCTCAATCATAGTGGCTCAGGAAAATCAAAAATATATTTTTTTTGAGTAATGAACCCATATCTTATAAACAGTCGTATCTCCTTAATCTCTACAATATACCATAACAAAAATAATTGCATTTTCGTAACCTTCATTATACTATATTTTACCACCTTCAATTTATTCAATTAGCCCTTCCACCATAAATTTGATAGCCAGGAAATTGTAAACACTCGTTCATAGTCGTAAAGAGTTTTTTTTTTTTTGAATAAGCTTCGTCAGTAGAGTCAGTTAGTTGAGGGAAAAAGGGGAATTTTTTTTGACAGGAAAGAATAAGATCACCACATTCTCTCCCACACTAATTACTTACAGAGGAAAATGGTTAATACTACTACTATTAAGGAAACCCACTCATGCTTCCACGAGCAAGAAGAAGCATTATAAACATAATTTTTTTTTGTTACTCGATTCTACCCTTCTCCTTGTTACCATTGCCCTCGCTATTTATACTATGATAAACCCTTATATTTCTCAAATTCTCTACGGCTTCTTTCCCATGTTTTGATATATACACATTGTTTTTAGTTATTCGTAAGACCCTATGGATCCGAATATCTTTCTTCTAATTTACCTACATTATACTGTTGATTTCTAACTAGTACAAATTTTGCCTTATTAAGATCTTTTGGAACAAATATATGTTTATTTTTGTATACAACTTGAGGCGCCAAAGGCCTTCGTATTAAAGCTACTAATTTCTTCAGGTAGGCACTCTGAATGATCGCGGAATTGAGTGGTTCCTTTTGCAAGAGACCACCTGGGACAGATAAATTCTGGCCGAACATCAAAATGCTAGGCGTTACTCCCTCTTCGTTCAAAGGACTGATCCTCAAACAATACAGTGCAAATGGAAGGATCTCAGGCCACTCTAAGCCCTCGTTTTTACTATCGTTTATCATGCATCTTAGGCTTATTATTAGTACCTGGTTCAATTTTTCACAAATTCCGTTACTATTTGGTGCACTTGGTGCCGTAACAATATTATCAATACCGAGCAGGTTGCATACATCACAGAACAATTTGGCAGTGAATTGAGTTCCGCGATCCAATACAAGTCTTTTTATAACCCCACAGAAGGGAAATATTTCGCTTACCAAAACATGCAGTACGGAATCTACAGTAGCCTGTTTCAAGGGAAAAACGAATGGATATTTGCTAAACCTATCGATGAACACCAATAGATAGTTGAACCCTTTACTATATGGCATTTTTATTAGATCCACATGAAGTGCGTCAAACTTCTCCGACACCTCCTTGTATCTTCCGCATTCGGGGGAAATCCTCCTAGTATTCTTGTTTTTCTGATAAATGTTGCAACTTTTAATGTAATTTTTCACGCGGCTGTGCATGTACTTAAATACGAAATCTGCTCTCAAAACAGTCAATGTTCTCTTAACTCCCAGTTGGTTCATATTATGTATTCTTGCTATCACATCGTCTATCAAATTTTCTAAAATAATTATTCTTGCGACTCCTGTCAAAATGTCAACTGCCAAAGATAACTCTTTCCCCTCGCAAAGGAAATTCTTATAAGTAGCCTTCAATCCATTAAAGTTTTGATGTATAGATCGGTCTCCTGCTCGACCGCTATGTCCTGGAAATCTATACCCTCCTTGAATCTATCCATTATCTCATTCAACCCCTTTTTAGTATAAGTTATAAGGTTTACGAAGAAATCATCAAAATCGTTATTATTAAACCCCTCATCGGTATCTCCGCCGAGACTACGGCTACCATCATCATTCTCATTATTATTATTATTATTATTATTATTATTATTATTATTATTATTATTATTATTATTATTATTATTATTATTATTATTATTATTATTATTATTATTATTATTATTGTAATATCCAAGCAATTGACACTCTTTCTCGACCCGCATTCCAAGATTAAACCCTTTCGCTTTGGCATTTAAAGAACCCCCATTACTATATTCATCCTCCCCCAACTGTAAATTGGTTTCCATGGTAATCTGATCTGTTGGAGAGAGTACCGCCCACTCTCCGTTTTCTATGAAGGCTAATTTTAAGACTAACTTCTTAATTTCTACATGCTCGTTTTCTTCATTTAGCTCGTTCAAGTGAATAGTTAATTTATTTTTGGCTTTATATATTAATTTAAACTCGATGTCAAAGCTTGCTATCGAATTCCATAACCTTATTTCTCGGGCATCATGCATTTTATCTGCACTTTTCCTTTTACAGTTCATGATAATGCCTTTATTGCATGTGCAAATTGCAATTTTGCGATTCGCTATCAAATAAGCATCCTTTCCAAGCTATTATTGATACACATTAATTACTTCGTGATTTGAGAGTATCCCATTTCTTCCTCGCTCAGCACCTCGCTATTCAAGGCAAAGATTTTAGTTGGGTCCTCGTTTTCTGTTAAGGCGCTCGCCATTGCAACATCACTCACTTTCGTGTACAGTTGCAACTCCGTTTCCTCACCAGGAAACGATAATAAGGTAGCCTTTATCATTGCCGCCTTTGCTTCCTTAAAAGCTCGTTTGTCATCTAGGTTCCAGACTATTTTCTTTGCCGAAGCAAGTTTTTTCTTCAACATATTAGTCAATGGTTGCAATAGCCGGGCAGCGTCTGCTATATTGATTCGGCAGAAGTTGTACAGGCCAAGAAACCCTCTAAGTTGCTTAATGTTGACAGGCTTTGCAACCTTCACTATTGCCTCTATCTTCTCCTGACTAAGCAGAACTCCCTTCTCGCTAATATTGAAGCCTAGAACTCTAATTCTATTACCGCCAATAAGCACTTTTTAGGGTTAAGACAGATTTTCATGTATTTTAACCTTTTGAAAACCTTCTAAAGTCGGAACATGTTCTTCTATAGTTAAGCTCAAGATAAGTATATCATCTAAGTACACGAAGACGTTCTTTAATTCACCAAACAATATTGACATGAGTCTCTGCCAGGCGCGAGAAGAGCACTTGTGAACCTGAATTAAATAGTTGAAGCTATAGTTCCCGAAGGGGCACGTAATGGTAAAGTACTTTTGAGTTTCTTACGTGACAGGGATGTTGTAATCGGAATGTCGTAGGTCTAGCTTTGTCAACAATTTGCAATGTTGCAACTGGAAAATAATATCCTTAATTTTAGGCAGCGTAAAATTATCTGAGATAGATCTCTGGTTGAGCAGTCTTAGATCTACCACCAGTCTTACTCTCCCGTCCGATTTTGACAGGAACGACACTGGAAACTGCCAGTTTCTCCTCGAACGTTTTATAACTCTCGACTCCAGCAACTTTTTGATTTCTCAATTCCCTCTCTCATATAAATGCGGTGCAACGCTTCTGCTTTTCAATTGTATGGGCTCTCCACTAACCTCAACATGGTACGGATAATTATCCGCCAGCTCGCATAGAATTTATCTTTTTAAAGGGTTATTTTCATCCCCCTCCCCCTTTTTCAATAGTGTTACTACAACCAACTACGTCCCCTTCATTCTCGTAGGTTGTGCATATGATGCGCCACCTGGCTAAGTGTTCATTTTTCAAGTTTAAATTGGGCTCTTCGTAATGGTTTAAAAATATTTCCTTATATTCTTTAATTAAGTTACTAATCATTTTATTCTCACAAAGAGGAAAGTCCAAAGAAACAGAAGACAGAGGTAAAGCAGAATTTTGTATGTTCGAAAAGAAGTCAAAAGCTTTATTGTCAATTGAGACGCAGCGATTAGTCTCAGGGTCGAGTAGGTAGTGATATTTAAAGTCGATAATAAAATAAAGCCATATCCGTAATTTTTTAAGAAGGGCAGTCGCGAAGGGAAATTGAAAGTTTATATCTGCATGAAGCGTAAATGGGCATAGAGTTTCCCCAGACCCAATTCGACCTTAATTTCATTTTTTACTATAATATGTTTCTAAATTTCTCCATTTCGCTGCCTTTGACAGTGCCAATAGTGGCACCTTCTTATTTATTGCGGAAGCTCTGATAAGGTCAAGGCAGCTCCCGAATCTAGGTAGTAAACTCATTACTAGTTATCTAAAACATAATACAATTTATTTTCACCCGTCGCCCTCGCCTGAGCGGCAGTTTCTTTCGAGTTGCCAGACACTTCTATATTCGTATTGTCAGACAAATTACATGCAATGTTTCGTAATTCTAATAGCCCTTATCCCTTTCAATAGGTAGAGAAAATTCTTTCTCTTTAAAATCAACACAGTTTACCCTTAAAAAATGAGTTTCTCCCTCACCCCCAATTAACAATTTTGTTATTATATATTTTCCTAGCGTATGAATTAAAATTAAAATTCAGTTTAAATAAAATGTTACCTTTGTCGCCTCCTCAGTCAAATTATTGTGAGAGTGAGTCAGCCCCTGTGAATCCACTGCCAGGCGTATATTTCCCGCTCCAGAGTCACAGCATGACAAGTCGCCCATCAAGCTCTAGATCACGTTCGCTAGGTCTATTTACTGTCTAAAATCTAGCCACCATTATTAATTCTCTACAAAACTCTGACCCTATACTTATTATTATAGATTATTATTATAATTATAAAAATTTGTCAAAGTTTCAATTATTTATTATAATTTAAAATTGCGGTCATATACAGGTAATATTTATATAATTAAAATATTACTATATTCATAATTGTTATTATAATTAAAATTTCTTCAATACATAACCATATCATTAATTAAAATTTATTGTAAGACTGGTAGCTACTTTTATAATTATTGTCCCTATCATAATTGTGTAATTTTACCATTATATATTATTTAATTATTCTTAACCGTATTTTATCATAATTACAATATCTATTTATTGATAATTAATTATAGTAACGATTTTTCCGTTTGTGATGAGTTTTAAGTTAGTTTTACATAAATTATTATTGCAGGACATATGTGCATTGAAACCTTTTTATTTTAATACCTTGCTACCTCGCATGGATACCCTCTCTCGGCCTATAGGATGATACATAGGCCGACTTAAGCGTTTCCCTGCTGGGAAGACTCAGTAGTCGCCCTCTGAGCAGTTGGGATTTGGGGACTTTGGGGGATTAACGAATACATCGCACAGTACCTACCCTCGCATTTGAAAGCACGGTGAAGAAATTTTTTGTGAAAGCATAAACCCTCCATGCTCGCTTCTATTGCGACGTCGTCAGATCTCGAGTTGTTGTTACCTTTCCTCCTTGAATTTTGATCAGCGTTCGGGGTGGGAGACTCTCTCGAAGTTTGGCAAACTGCTTTTGCCAAATCTACGACACTTTTAATGAGACTACGCATCTCTTAGGCTGCCTTTACTTGTACGGTTATCAAGCGGCTGATGTCTCCCTCAGGAGCAGATGACTCTCTAGAGGGGTTAGCGGGCCTCTCCTCCACCGCTTGAAGGGCATTTAAAGTATGCCATTGTCCTCCCCTTCCACTGAGGAAATGGCCAGCCCCGTCTTGGGTGTAAAAGTTGCTATATATACCATAAGCTAGCTACACTAATTCATCGAAATTCCGATTCTGCTTCACCGTTATAAGGGAGATTTGTAATTGTTGGGGCATAGGAACAGCTCTCTTATGAACTCAGAATCGCTGTCAGCTACCAGATCAAATTTGGAAATACCCAGCATTTCCTTCACCCTACTTACGTATTCAGAAGGAAGCTCGTCCCTCCTCATGCCAGATTGGAACACTTCTTTGATCTGAGCTCTCAAAGAAGGAGAATAAAGTCTTTCTATGGTTTTCACGAGATTTGTATAGCAATCATCTAGTAAAGGAAACTTCAATGTATTTGTTATTTTACTAGGCAATATAGACGCCAAGAGCTTCACCCTCTCTCGAGGATCAGAGACTCTATTCAAGTTGAAGATCAATGTAGTCTGTCGTAACCAGTCCAGTGCCTCACGCTCAGTAAAGTGGGAAATGGCGCGCAAAGGGAAGCTTTTCTTCCTTTTATTCCCTCCTAACAGAGTGGGAGAAAGGTGATTCCTCAACCGTTTTGTTCCTCTCGGTTCTTCTTGAATTTTCTCCTCAGACTCCGTCTCATATTGCGAGGAGTTGTTTCCCTCTTCTACTTCCTCGTTTGGGGGAATTTCTTCGGAAGGAGTTTGATGGAATCTTAAAACTCTGGACTGAGTCGCAAGAGCCAGGGTTGTTTTCTTATTTCGAATACTGGGTGACTTTCTTTTAGAGTTGGGCATTTTTTTGCGGTTTTTTTCTTTTTTTATGAGGGGGATAGGATTGGAAGAATTTTAAAAGTTTGGTCGTGGTTCTTTTTATTATTTAGGGGAAAATTTACACTTAAAGTGGCTTTACCGTCTTTCACGCTATACGTTTTTGGGGAATTTGAATTGTACTCCCTTTTCACTCTCACTTTGAGATGGCACTTTTTTTTTACTCTTCACTGTTTGATTCACTAGATTTTTAAACGTATTTTATTATTTGTTTTCAATTTTTGTATTTTACTGATCAGAAAGGTTGTTGTTTGAGTCACTCTGGTGTTTCACCAGCTTATACTAATTAATTACGATTAGCACAAAGGAAAATAAAGATGATTGTCACTTCTTATTCTTATTACTTAAAATTAATTAAATTAAAAATTTTTGCACAAGTGAAATTAATGGTTCAAATGATTGACAGTTCAATATAGGATAAGTTCTTAAAACAAGTGGGATATAACAGTAAATAGTAATGAGCAGACTTTTGCCGGGTTAAACATTTTATATATTCTTCTTCTATAATATATCGTTTAAACTAGTTATTTATATATTGTCAGGATTAATGATAGTTCGCATTTAAAATTAACATGAGTGTTACACTGTATCAATTAATGGTATATTGCCCCAATTAATAACAACTGTCGTTAAAATTTAGTATAGATTATTACACAGTCAATTTAAAGCAATCGGTTTCCGTAATGCTAACCAATTCTAAACGCACCCTCCTTTCTTGATGTGCGAGAGCAGACTGCCTCTCAGCGTCAAAAACCGTTAAATCTCTCTCTCCCGTAACAAGAGACAGTCGAGATCGTGTGTACAGGAAGCTTGTTGTGAGTAAGGTACTCACATGATTGGTTTCAGGCGTACATGATTATATTGAGAACTTAAATTAGATGTATATATATTTTAGCGCTAAATGGGCAATTTTCATTTCTTCCGTCCAGCACCATTGTTATTTAGGTAAAAGTTACTTAACGAAAACACCGTAATACTGCAAATTATTAAATGTACTGTATATGAAACGAAAGTTTAAATAAAAATAAACATTTTAAGGTGCGAAAATTGAAATTAAAATTGAAATTAAAATTTATTTTGTCGATTTTGAACCGGACTACTTTTTGTCGCGTTATCGAAAATAAATAAGATTTATATAGGAATAGACGTTCAGCGTCCGTTTTCTATAGATCTGCGTGGTCATGCTTTGGATAACTGTTGAAAATATATTTTTAATATGTGAAATTGATGTAGATTTACTTTTATATATTTCCATATATATTTGATGTATATATTCTAACCTAACCTAACCTAACCTGATCCGATCTGGCCTTAAAAAAAAAATCATTTTCGCACCTAGAACATATATTTATGTATCATAGAAGCTACATGATAATTTTTTTTATCCGACCTCCCGTTCCGTGTCTCCGTTAAGTAACTTTTTCCATAGGTAAAATTTACTTAACGGCTACACTTTAATAGTGTAAATTAGTAAATGTACTGTATATCAAACGAAAGTTTAAATAAAAAAAAAAATATATAGAGAGCACTTTTATAAATAAAAAAAGAAAATTTAGTAGCATACCCTCTAATATTGTTATTTTTTGCAAAAGAAGCCCGCACACTGAACTCTCTTCGAAAAATTAGATCATATTTATGCTGCCGCCAGGCACCGAACATGTGTAATAAATGTCTAAATGTTCCGAATTTATCCACACCTACAATGGGTGACGACAAGCCGGCGCGTTTTTTTTAACGTGTATCCCCGAGTAAGGCTAATCCCACATAAAGGTACACCTAACTAATTACTTCATACGCTTTTTTTTGCCGCTGTCACTAGATGAAGGTTTGGGTTTGGGTTATCACTGTCGTGTGAATCAGTATTAGAGGTTTTGAACACAAGTATCGCTAGTAGAACTTGAGCTAAATTCTACAGCTACAGACATTTTCTTCTTCCTTATCATCTTCGCGTTTTGTTTGCGCTCCAATCTCTCCTCTCCTTTTTCGTTTTCTAGCTTCTCTAGCAAGAGCTTTTCGATCAATTGTGCCTATGGCCACGTCTAACTTTTTCTCTTTGAGCTGCAAGAATATTTTATCTTCCAAACGTCATTATTTGTAGTGCATCATTGGTGAGCAATATCAAGAAAGGTCGGTTTAAACTCTGTTTAACACGCATTTTCGCGTTTTTGTTTGAGGATGCATTCTGCTTGTTGTGGATTATCTGAATTGAATCTGTACTTGCATGCAAGCTCAATATTTTTGTAAAGCAATATTCGGTTTGCGCTTTTGCCGGAATACTTGCTTTGCTCCAAATGGAACACAATTGTTCATCAGATACAAAGATTACAGGATGTCTCTTTAATGTGTTGCTTTTTCAATGTGAAGAAAACCACGACGCAAAACATATTCCGATTGAAGGCAACTTATGTTTTCACTAATATTGTCGATCGATTTGACCAATGAGATATAACTCACTTTTTTCCACGAGTAACTGACCTGACTTACAAAGTTAATTACTAAAGCAAAACACAATAGCGTTGTCGACCACGTGTCTCACCCGTAACTAACAATCAATATTCCACGCGGGTCGAGTTGCAAAAGTTGCCTAATTTAATCGTCTGGCGGCAGCACTAAATGTTTTATCATTCTGAAATTTCTTGTGCAAGGCTTTTCACAGTCTGAAATAAAATGGAAGGGTAAACATTGCAGGAGTCGGAGTCGGAGTGGAAGTCGGAGTCGAGAATCGTGCAATTTTCCCGGAGTTGGAGTCGGAGTCGGAACACTCTGTAGCAAGTGGAGTCGGAGTCGGAGTCGAGTCGAAGATTCCTGTGTAAGTGGTCGGAAGTTTGAATGGAGTCGAGTCGAAAATTTTAGGAACTATTTATTATTATATGAATATTATTATTATATTATTATTATTAATTATTATTATTATATTATATTATTTATTATTATTATTATTATTATTATGATAAAAGTTTTTTGATTTATTATAAGGTTCAAATATTTATTTTTGTACATAATTTAATTTTCCTAAAATAATCTTTGAAAATAATTATACAGGAGGAGAAGAAAGATATATATATTTACATAGATTTCCCGCCGCGTTTCGTCTCTATACTTGAGACATCTTCAGAGGATTATTTCTGTAATCGAATGAGTCTTTAAATTGATATGTAAATCAGTAAAATCAAAGTGATATATGAAGTCTGACTGATAAATAGCATAAATTTTATGTTAATGTTCTGGTCTGCGTGGTTTTGATGTACGGAAAGCCTCCGCAATTTTTAAGTTTCTGGACCACACGAATCCATATAATATTGGAAGGGTGTTAGAAATTATACTATAGTCGTTGATGACCATGTCCGTGTTGAAAAGTCAATGAGCATTTTGCTGGGACTGTAAGACATGTCGAAAATGCTTTGTCGAGCAATTTATTTTTCCGTAGTAACAATATAGAATCGACGTACAGTCTGAACCAGGGCAGTTAAATTGGTACAACGTGATGGTTGTCGGCAAAGCATCTCTAGTGATAAAGGAAGATGACATTTATGTCTGACTTATACGTATAGTCTGAATCTTAATTTTGAGGTGTCTTTCAGTTTTTGAGGTGAGAATTCAAAATATTACGAAGCACTTTTCTGCTTCCTTATTGACAAATAAGGTTGAAGTCTTCGATAGAAAAAGAATTTGAAAATCGAACTGTCTGAACTATTTTTACTTCATTAATTAAAATAATTTTGTATGAACCTTATCAAATTGTTCAACTGATAATATTGTGGATGATCACGTTAATTAAATTTCACTAATGCGTGCTGCAAATTTCTTCGATCAAGAGTTGTTTCCAAGTTGCAACAGAGGTTTGTATAGGCTCTGTAAACTAAATGTTTTACGAATCAGCATTCTTTGTAAATAGTCGGTGAAATAGGATCCATAGTTCATATACAGATCCATTATCAGTGGGTTTGACAAGTATGTTGTATATGATATATAATATATATTATTATATATATATCAGTGTATATATACTTAAATAATATAATATATTAGTTATATTAGTATATAATATATAACTATATAATAAGTATATTATATGTGAATATAAGTAACTAATATTATTATATGTAGTATATATGGATATGTATACTACTATATAAATATAATATGAAAGTATTATGAGATCATGTTAAATTCACTCTAAATCTATTTAGGTCTTTATTCAATTTTGTCAGAAATTTTTTGTTTCAATTATTTTTCATAACGGCCGAAAATCTAGTGTGACATAATTTGAATTGATTATTTATTATTATTACTTATTATTATTATTATTTATTATTATTGAATTATTATATATATTATTATTATTATTATTATTTGTTATTATAATGTTAAAGCTGAAAGTTTAAACTGTAATTTTACATAATGGCTTGTTTTTAATAAAAATAAAAATAATTTGCATTAAATACGTTATACATTTGTTTCGGAAAAAATGAAAAGTATATTTGTTGGTCATGTGTTGCGTCCTGCTATCTTTATTCTTACGGTACTCTTACCGTATAGACATTGGAGATACAGATTCCATAGAAAATGTGGTATATTTGTTATTATTCTCAAAAGCAAGTAAAGCACCATCTGAGTCCGAGTCGAAATTTGAATTTGACCTGCTTGGAGTCGGAGTAGGCGTCGGAGAGTAAAAAATTTTTGTTTAAATGGAGTCGGAGGTCGAAAACTTTGTTTAAGTGGAGTCGAAGTCGAGTCGGAGTCGAAAACCAAATTTGAATTTAAGGAGGTCGGAGTCGAGTTGGGAGTCGGAAATTTTATTTTAGCGACCTCCGCAGCCCTGATGCATTGTCACAGTACAAAATATAAAAAATCCCCCCCTATAAGCACTTGCGTCTAATATCTTATATTATATTATATATATATCTATATTATATATGTATAATATTATATATATATATATATATATATAATATATAATATATATATTAAATATATATATATAAATACTATATATATATATATTATATATGTATATATATTCCATTTTTTTTGTGAAAGCTGATATTGATTTGAAATTTTTTGAATAAGTACTATAAATTTTGACCTCGCTGCAAGTCCCATCAACTTTGCTTTTGTGTAAGTCCGCTATCTTCCGGAATTGGCGGACTAACAATTGCGGAGTTGATTTTAGGAGGCATTCCGCTAACTAGCAAGTTCCGCAATTTGTTTTCAAATTCGATCGCAATCTAAATGTCAGCAAATTTTTTTTGGTAGTTGCCGCAATTGCGGGGAATTGCTGACGTAAATTGCGGAATGCCCACCTCTGATTATATAGTATTATTATATATACTATTATTATATATATAATATATATCAATATATATATATATAATATATATAATATATATATATATATATATATCTAAATTATATTATATATAATATATTAATATATATATATATATATATATTATATATATATAGGATATATAAGTAAATATAATTCTACGACTATTATATAATTTTGACAGTAAATTCAATGAAACTGTACAGCGATTAATATTAAAACTGAATTTGGTAAAGAAAGATAAATCGTAAAAAAAATGCTCTTCAAACGTATGAAGTCTCCAACTTTCATATTTATAACAATTTGTCTACGAATGATAATTAAAATCAGACATCCGCATCCGCATCCGAGGATGAGAAATGAAATGCAACATCTGCTGCATCCTATAATGATATAATATATATATTTATTAGTATATATATTATAGTTATATTATATTATATATACTATATATATTATATTTATAATATATATATTAATATAATAATATAGTATATTATATATGTATATATTATATATATATATAATATATATATATTATAAGTAATACTCTATATTAATATAGATAACTATATGTATATTCTGTTTTACGACTCCGTCAGTTTTGATTATTTTTTGTTTTTGTTTTTTTAGTAATATTTTCGCTACGTTACTATAGGCTACAACAATGAATTTCAGTGGTAACAGACATGATTCAAAAGTTCGAAAAATATTTTAAATAATTTTTAAAATCACAATTTGTTAAATATTTTTTCAAAATGAATAATTTGGATAGTACGATACTTTCAGAAAAAAACAATTACATATTTGTGGAATCAGCGTATAAAACCTATTACAAAAATGTAAAAAGGGAAAAAAAATTAGGGGGCTCGAGCGACGGGGGGACAGAGGGGGGAACGTTTTTCCATACCCCGTATGGGAGGGGTGGAGGAACCCCGCGACACCTCCAAATATCAATGAGCCCGGGGGTTCGGAGACGTCTCCCCGAGGGGGGAAAATACGTCCTACCTGCTGTCGTTCCCCGGGAAAAAAAAAAGGGGCCCCCCCCGGAGAAAAACCGAGACCCCGATGCCTGCCATCTTTGCGGTTAACCCTTGGGTATTCTTTAGTAAAAAAAAGAAAATAATTGAACTGACAGAGTCGTAAAACGTAAAAGGTCTATACTATT
Source organism: Trachelipus rathkii (assembly GCA_015478945.1). Classification (NCBI taxonomy): domain Eukaryota; kingdom Metazoa; phylum Arthropoda; class Malacostraca; order Isopoda; family Trachelipodidae; genus Trachelipus; species Trachelipus rathkii. The sequence goes on along the minus strand of JABUQX010028523.1, from coordinate 10,128 downwards.
TTGATCTATGTAACGTTAACCAACTTAAGTATTGATGTTTAGGATTAATATTACTAGAAAATATATTAAACAATAACAAAAAAAAATTTTCAACACTGACGGAGTCGTAAAACATCAATAAGGTCATATATATAATATATATATAGTATATATATATATATATTATATATATATAAGTATATATATATAATAGTAAGTATATATACTATATATATAATATACTATATATATATATAAAATAGTAATATATATAATATATATATATATTATTATGATTGACAATGCATCCGCATGCCCGCTTCCGCATCCGCATTGCGGAAATCTGGCAACCTAAATGACATTCCGCATAGCGCGCATCCTCACTTAGCAGCAACATCGCATCCGCATCAAAGCATCTCCTCTTTTTTGAACAAATGAGGATGTTGCGGATGTTTTCTTACATTTGATTAAATGCATATAAATATATAAATATTATTTGTCATCTTTATCATGGGAGTTGATGGGAATAATTGTAATTTTTAACAATTTCGATTGCTGTATACTAATATATATTATATGATATAAATATAGTATATATATTATTATATTATATATATATATATATATATATTATATTATATATATATATATATATATATTATATATATGATAAACTATAACCTATAATAATAAGTATATATAAGTCTTATATATTCTTAATATTATATATTTATATATATATTATATATATATAATATATATATGTATAGTATATATTATATTATGTATATAACTATATATATATAGTAATATATATATATAACTAGAGCCGTGTACGGGAAGCAAGAAATGAACGGAGAGAGTGAAGAGGAGGCAAAGGAGAAGGTGGCTTAGAAGCTAGCAAAGGAATGTGGATTGATATGAAGGAAAGCAAGAGAAGAATTTTAAAGATTGGCAAGAACGTATAGAGAAGCAAAGAGTAGAATATGTAATATCAAAGGCAAAAATGGAGAAATATTTAGTAAGCCGGAGAAAAAAAAAAGGTGGATAGAGTACTTTCATGAGTTGTTTGAATGTGGAAGTGCAGTCAGAAGAGGAAGGGGAGAGAGAGTAGGAGGAGGAGGAAGAGAGAAACGTGGAGGGAGAAGAGGAGGAGAAATTTGAGGAGGCGTTAATGGAAAATGAAGAGCGAAAAAACTCCTGGTGAGGATATGATATAACATTTGAGTTCTGAGGGAGGGAGAAGAGGGGCTGAAAGCCTTGATGCTGAGAATTTCTGAACAGGTTGTTGGTGGAGGTAGAAGTGCCGGAAGGTTTGGGAAGGTTAATAATAGTATTTATAATGGTAAGGGGGACGCAGGAAATTATGAAAAATTATAATGAGGTAATCTCAGTAATTGTGAAAAATGGCGAAGTTACATGAAGACGAATATTAGAAAAAAATTAAAATCAAAAAAATAGAGCCAAATTGGACGCAGGAAATTGTATGGGTACAGAGGTGGTAGAAAGACTACAGATTAATGTTGCATTGAAGAATGATGACAGAAATACATGCGGACTACATATAAAAGGCATATACTCTGCCTTCATAGACTTGAAGACAAAGTATTGATTTCTGTACCCGGAGAGAAGCTGTGGAGAGTTCCGGAGAGGGGTTATGAAGTTGAAGGCAGAAGCTATAAAAGGCAGTAAGAAGTATAGTACGTGAATAGTAATAAGTAAGGTATAGAACACGATATATCAAAACGAGGATGGTTTGAAGGTAAAGACGGGTTAAGGCAGGGTATGTGCTGTCGCTGATACTGTAGTGTGTTGTTTTGGACACAGTCATAAGAGGTGTAAAGAGAGTTTTAGAAGAGATATGACGGAGACAATGCAATCAGTATAATTGCAGGATGGAATTTGGCATGTTTGAGTGGAGATGGGGAGAGGTTGAAGCAAATGGTGCTGTTTTGCAGAAAAATTGAGAGAAAGCAAAATATTTGAATTGGAAAAAACACGAAAGAAATTTAATCAGAGCAGGGTAGGAGGCGGAGGAGGAGTTGATAGTGGAGGTAGATCGGTAGAGAAGATTAAAAATGTGGATAGATATAAAATATTAGGAAGGCCACTGGAAGAGAATGGTTGCACAGGAATCAGAGTAGGATTGGAGCAAGTATGGCAGGACTTGTAAGAGCAGTAAATACCGCATCTTGAAAAGATAAATAATTTAACAGAAGAGGTGAAAGGAACAATATACGTAAGGGAGTGGTTGTACGGCCGATAACTGTTGAGGGGGCGGGAGACATGGGCAAATAGCAGGGAGAATGAGAGTAGAATTCAAGCAGCGGAGATGAATGTGTTGAAGACAGTGATTGGAAAGCCAGAAGAAACAGAGTGAGAAACGAGACAGTGAGGGAGAAGGCGTGGGTGTGAAACCATAATGAATAATGGACTCCGCAACTGAGATGGTGGGAACCCCGTGGAGAGGATGCAGGAAAGAGAGAGAGTGCCAGCAGAGGTGAGTGGAGACCGGAAGGGAGTGAGACCGTAGGTAAGACGCGGAATAGGCTGGAGAGAACACAGTAAGAGGGATTCATTGAGGAACCACGATGCCTGTCAATGGGATGAGCTGATGGCGGATGGGGTCGTGATTGATGGACAGAACAAGATGGAAGCGGAGGTTGCCCCCACTGACAGGGGCTCGTAAGCCTGCCTGGGAGAGATGTAAGGTTGTATAGAGTGATACATATCATTACTACAATATATCACTGTCATGTCCATCAATAATATATATATATATATATATATATATATATATTACATATATATAATATATTAATTATATAGTATATTATATATATATATGGTATAATATATATAGTATATAATATGATATATATATTATATATATATTATATAATAACTTATGAATATTAATATTTATAATTATATATATATATATATTTATATAATAATATATAAATATTATTATATATATAGTATACATATATATAAATAATTGTATATATTAATAAATTTTAATTCAATCTTCAAAGAGTAAACATAGCCGCATCCGCCATGAGGCCCAGTCTCTCATGCTAACTTAAGATCCTCACTCCGCCTTCCGGATCCTAATCACTTTTAAGATCGCGCATCCCACATCGCGATCGCCCAAACAGTCCAAATTTGACATCGGCTCCATCACTAATAATATCTAAATATATATTATATATATATATATATAGTAGTTAGTATATATATATATATTAATATATAATAATAATTATATAATATATAATAATATAATATATATATATAATATATTATATATTATATATATATATAATATATCAGATATATATATATACTATACTACGCCAGCGATCCCCTGAAGAGGTTTCAGGCATGAAACTACGTTCACACCCTAAATTATTCTAAATAAGATAACATTTTTTGAAAACGGTAATTTTTCATCGGAGAAACTTAAAAAAAAAAAATTTTTATTCTATAACTGTTTTCAACTAACCCTTAAATCATTTGTTAAAATCTTAACACCTGGACATTGTACGCATTTGATTGACCATGAAACCTGGATCATACTTCTTGAAAAGCAAAAGGATGCCAAAATACCAGTTTATATGTTCTCTTACAGTATAGACTGTTATTTTTTCTTTTTATATCCTTATTTAGGGGGGTTTCGAGCCGACGAGGGACAAGAGGGGGACGAAGTCCCCCCGTCCGTCTCCCGTTAGGCCGAGAACCCGACTCATATCTATTGTTCTTGTGTATCGTGGGTATTCGTTGTTTTAAAAAAAAAAACCATTTCAGCATGCTTAGAATGTACCAGACTCTCGCTCTATTCAAGCGGCATCTTCGGAAATCTCAAAAACTGTAATATTCTTTCAACATTTTTAAACAATTTTAATTTTTTAAAAAGCGTTATTATTTTTTATTTTTTTTTTTAAAATTCCACGGATAAAAATGTCTCCTGATAATAAAATGATATTTATTTTCGTGTAGCTTTATAGTTTTTCTAGTTACATGCCTGAACTCTTCGGGATGATGTATATATATATATATGATATATATATATAATATATATATATAATATAATATATTACTATATATATAATATATATATATATATATATAGTATATATATATAATATAGTATAGTATTTATAACTATATAATATATATATTACTATATAATATAGTAGACTAGCCTCCTTCAATTCCATTCGCATATCTCAAAAACTACAACAACACTACCTGGGGAAAAAAGAATATCATTGCTGGATTCTGGCAATTTTTAACCGAGGAAACTGTAAAAAATAAAAAAAAAAAAAAAAAAAAAAAAAAAAAAAAAAAGAAAAAAAAAAATAAAATCATATTCGAAAAATTACAGAAGGGAAAAGATGAAATAGATTTTGGAATCCTTCTAAAATTTTGGTTGGAAAAAATGTAAACAAAAAAAAAAAAAAAAACAAATTAAAAACCACAAAATTCATAAGAAAATGGGGGGGGGTGCTGGAAGATAGGATAATACTATAATATATATCTATACTATGAAATAATTAAATAATTAAAAAAGTAAATAATATCGCGATTACTAATCGCTGTAGGGGTGTAGTATTATATAATTTATATATATATATATAAATATATTATAGTATTATATAGTTAATAATTATATATAATGAATTATAATGATATATACATAATATATATATAATCATATATATAAATATATATATATTATATATATATATATATAATAAATAATATATAATATTATAATATCTAATATATTTGTAAAAGGGTATTACACGGTCAACTTTAGGGGGCTCGAGCGACGTGGGAACACAAGGGGGACGTATTTCCATACCGCCCGTAGGTGAGGGGCGGGAGAAGCCCCGGAGACACCAAATACCCAAGAGCGGGGGTTCCGGGAGACCCTCCCCGAAAGGGGGGAATATCCTACCCGTGGTTTCACCGGAAGGCCAGAGAGACCCGGACTTCCTGGCCCATCGGTGCGGGTAGTAAAGCCCTTGGGGTATATTCTTTAGTTAAAAAAAAAAAGCAAAATTTAGATATGATGAAGTCTTAGTTTATTTACGAGTAACACAATAAAAGATATCTAGATAGGCCTCTATACTATCATATATACCTCATTACTATTATTCTCTTACAATATTTTTTTGTTATTTCTTTCTTTTTTATTTAACTCATATTGTTTCCTAATTCGACAGAATGTTTACCACAGGCACGTTCAAAAAAATGTATTCTTTTCCGCATGTAGGCTCACTTCTTCGTAGTCTTTTGAGATATAGCAATGCTTTTAATTTTTTTTATTTTTAATTTGTTATCAATTAATCTCCGCACTAAAATTGGAGTCAGCGATTCCTACAAATTGCCTTTTCCGTGTAGCTGGTCTGTGATTTTTGCGTGAGATATGGAACTCTGGTGGCTCTTCTATCAGGCTGGACAATGTATAATACTATAGTATTAATATATATATAATATAAATATATATGATTTATAAAAAGGTTATATAATATAATATAATATATATATATAGTAACTATTATATAGATAACGTATATATATATATATATTGTATATATGTATTGATATAATATATATATATATACTATATGTATGATGGTATAATTATAAATAATAATAATTGAAATAAGGATATATTATATAATAAGATGATAATAGGTAATACTGTGATGGATCTGATAGGATGATATATTATATTAACGGGTATATTATGTATTAGTATACTACTAAATATATTAGTAGACTAACTGATAGTATACAATGATCGTTATACAGGTATATGTATATATATAAGCAAATTATCTGAGCTCCGGCGTAAAACGTTATGAAGTGCGATCTGTTTCCATAGGGATTTCTTGCGGAAGAAGACAAGAAATGAGTATATCGATGGCAAATATGATATTTTCGATATTTATATGGGTCCTCAGTGCGTCAACACGGATAGGCTTCCAGCGACGGATCAGTTTTTAGCAAGAAATATATTTCATATAATTCGGTTTTTAATAAATTAATGTATTTAATGCCCTCTTAAATAATGTGAGTGATGATATAATCAATTTGGCACAAATCTAAAATTATATATATATTAGTATATATACTGATTACTAAGTAAAAAAACTTTTGAAGAACTAATAATTATATAGTATATATTAATATAATAATATATAATATAATATATGTATATAATATTATATATTATTATATATTACTATATAGAGAGAAGGGTAGAGAGAGAGAGAAGCAGAGAGAGAAGACGATCAGGAGCGAGAGAGGAAGTTTACTCACTCACCGTTAATATTTCAGTTTCCAGTATGTCTTCAATTTTGTTTTAAGGTTGTTTTAGGTTGTGTTAGCTACGTAAAGTTAACAGCTAACAATGAACATGTGAACGTAACTTGCAACCTAACTAACCATAAGCCTATAAAGACCGACCTAGACCTACAACCTAACCTAACCTAAACATAACTAATCTTGTAACCTACCTTAAACGGCTAAGATCCTTGTCAAGCCACTATAAGGACGTGGTCTGACCGCTATACGACCTCAGCAGAACTAACAATTGAAACAAAATAATCAAGTACAATAGCAAAAATGGTATCACCGTGAATATTACTGCAAAATTAAGTTCGAATGTTGTAAGACCATATAGTAACAGTGAGATATATATATAGAAGTATATATATATATAAGTATATATATAATCTTATAGGACGTAGAATATGCGTGTTACTGAAGTTTATATAAGAGTGTATCTACTGTGACTATCAATTAGTATTCACTACGCGATTTATATATATATTATAGTATATATATGTAAGGTATAAATATACTATAGTTATAATATAGCTAATATCGGGTCTAACAACTTTAGAAGAAAAGAAGAATTGATGTTAACCGCAATAAACTAGTGACTGCAGACTTCTCTTATCATTATGAAAATCAGTTACTAAACTATGCTTTTCGGGGTGTTCACGCTAGTGAAGCTCCAACCTCTAAAAAGGTTAACTTTGAACTAACTTTGGGATAGGTCAGGAATGAAAAAGCTAGTAAAACTTGGTATGTTGTAAAATATCGGCGTTTTTAGTACGAGAGTAGTACAAAATGAACTTGGTAACGTATGCATGTTGTGATAGAAAGGATGCAACGCACTTTGAATAAGTTCTTAGCTTACTTTCTTTCTACTGATAAGAGTGAGGGCCCGAACGGAGTTTTGTTAAATCGTCCTGTATTGAAGAGAAGAAAAAGAGGTCAGGGTAGAGTAGGTCATTTAACTAATTCCAGAGCCGGGGTAGTATGCAAAGGCATTGGGTGCTCGTACACAGAATCTTACTGAACTGTAGGTGAGCTTGTCATGTTGGTGAGTGTAAAATACTATTCACTCGTTAGCACTGTCGCGTGAACCGACGGCAATACTACATGAAGCAACTTGAATTACTTAATACCGCAATAAGGTATTACGGTCACAATCAAGCTGTCCATTGGGAACTCGTCATTTTGAGATAATTGCGGAACCATTAAATGGATTCGATCAGCGGCCAGTTCGAGAGTGAAGACTTCGATCTCTACTCTCTTTTAGCTGTACCGTATTTGATCTAACCTACTAAGCGCACAGGAGGGGTAATAAATGATTATATTACGATACAAATTTTCACATTTTATATATTCGCTTTATCTCGATATGATAGAGTAATTACAATATAGTATATGATATAAAGATGATAAACTATAAGTATATATACTAGCATCGTATTTGACATGAGATTATAGGTATATAATATTATATATGATATATAAATTATATAGTATATGATTATATATAATTTATATGATATTTACTGTAAATATACTTTTGATAATATTATATATAATAAATTATATATTATATATACCTTAATAGTATATATATATAATAATAGTAATTAGTATATATATATATATCATAATATGATATATTATAACTATTATATAAATATAATATAAGTATATATATATATTATATAATAATATGTATAGTATATTATATATATTATTTCATTATATATATATTATTAGGTAAATTATTTATAAAACTATTAGCGTATAGATTATTATTATATAGAATAATATAAGTTATAATATATAATAGCTATATAATATTAATATATACTATATTTATATATAGTAACATGATTAATATATATAAGTATATATATTATATATTAATATATAATTATATATTATATATATATATATATATAATATAATTATATATATATATATATATATATATATATAATTTGGCCTATTAGTATTATATATATATATATATACATATAGTATATATAGTTTATATCTATATTTATATATATATATAATATCATATATATATATATAATATAATATATATAAAATATATTAATATATAATAGTTATATAATATATATATATATCATTATTAATAGTTATATATTATAATAAATAATATATATATTATATTATATATATATATATATATATATATATATATATTATTTATACTATATATATAATCAATATATAATATATATATATAGTATTAATATATATGTATATATAATATATAATATATATATATGATATATTATATATATAAATATATATATAATATGATATATATTATATATATATATAATATTATATTACTATAAGTATATAATAATATATATATATATATTATATATATATAATACTATATATATAGTAGTATATATATATGATATAATTATATATATCTATATATATATATATATAGTATATATATATATATATATAATATTTATATTATATTTATATATTAATATATTATATATATATGGCCTATATCAATAATATAATATTATATTCTATTATATTATATATATATATATTTAGTAATATATATATATATATTATAGGTATAACTATATATATTAATATATATAATATATTATAACCTATAATATAAATATATGATATATGAAATATATATATATGTAGTAATATATATTATAGTATATATATATATTATATTAATATACTATATTATTATAAATATTATATATATAGCAGCATAGTTACCTCCCATAGGGTCCCTTCAGGGGGGTGCTGGCCCATAAAAGTAGGAAATTAAATGTAGAAGGATAATTTGGATTTGCATAGAGGAGGAAGTGAGTAAAGGAGTAAAATGGGCCGGAGTACAACAAGGGGCCCCCTCCGGTAGGGTGGAAAAAAGGGGGGGGGGTTCCCTGCCGGAAAAAAAGAAGACATTGACGAAAACATAAGAGAAAGTGGAAAAGGAGAGGATTCGTACAGATAAGGAAACGAGTTGGAGAAGAGTCTGGAGTCAGTGTCTAAACCTAACTAAACAGTGTTTATATTATTTCAATCAATGATATGACTGATTGCATGTCATTAATTTAATACTTTTGAAAAAAGGATAATTTTTCTCAAATAACAACAACTATAGTGACTTAAATTTCCTTTTGACTAATTTTTAACCTTAGCAATAGTATGGAGTAAATATCTTTTCTTCACTGGTAGTCCAGAAATAATACAAAATAGTATTGTAACAATTACTAAGTGTCGCCTAATTTATTTAAATCGGGTTATCATAATTGATCTACGGATATCGGTGTGTGTTTTTAAATGTTATTTATTAGAATTTACGCACTATTTGGGTTACAGAATGTTAACCACTTTCGGGAAAGATAATTTAGAATCTATATAAAAACGTCAACCTACTCCATATGCAAAGTTCATGTGAACAACTCAATAATATAGAAAAGTTCTCAGGTAAAATTCGGAACATAACAACATAACTGGTAGTTAAATGTACTAAAAGAGAAATAGGTTAACTGCTTACTACTTGATCTAGTAGTTAAAATTTTTACTGACAATTTTCTCAATGTAGTATATTTATTATATATTATATATATATAAAATATACTATAATATACTATAAATATATATAATTATTAACGTATATATATTAGATATATATATAAATATATAATAATAATATAAGAATATATATTAATATAATTAATATATAATATAATATATATATATATATATATATATATATAATATCGAGAGAGCGGC
>JABUQX010028522.1:42500-57208 GCA_015478945.1 Trachelipus rathkii | reverse complement strand
AAAAGAGAGATATATATATATAATAATATATATATTTTTTTTATTTATATGAATATATATATATATATATATATATATATATTTTATAATATATATATTAATTATAATATATATATATATAATATATATATATATATATATATATATAGGTGATATTTGGTTTAGAGCGACAACTATCATCGATCCATATCTCAAAAACTACAATAGTTACAGGAAAAAGGAATAAAACTATTGGAATTCTGGCAAAATTTTATTGCGGAAACGTAAGAAAAAAAAAAAAAAAAAAAAAAAAAAAAATGAAAAAAAATCATATCTCAAAAACTACAATAGCTGACAGGAAAATGAATACATGTTTTGAATGCCTTATATATTTAGTTGGAATGGTAAAAAATTAAATAATAATAAATAATAAATAAATATTGGCTATTTTTTTTTTTAGGAACAGGGTACTATATATATTATATATTATTTGTAAAGGTATTACAACGGCAATGTAGGGGGCTCGAGCCGACGGGGAACACAGGGGGGGGACGTTTCATACCCGGAGGGGAGGGCGGAGGAACCCCCGCGACAAACAAATACCAAAGAGCGGGGGTTCCGAGACCTCCCCCGGAGGGGGGGAATTAAGTCCACCCCGTAGTTCCCCGGAAGGCGAGAGACACCCCGAATCCTGCCATCGGTGCGGTATACCTTGGGTATTCTTGTATAAAGAAAAAAAACAAAATTATAGAAAGTTATTTATGTTTAACGAGTAACATAAAAGGTCTCTAATAGAGCTCTCTAATCATATTTACTATAATTTGAGGATAATATTTTTTTTTATTTTTTATTTTTTTTTTCCCTTTTCTATCTAAATTTTACCAGGATTCCAAAAATGTATTCATTTCGCTGTAGCTATTGTAGTTTTGAGTATTATATTTTTTTTTTTTTTTTTTCTAGTATTTTCGCCTAAAAAATGGACCTGCAATTAAACAAATGTATTCTTTTCCGTGGCTAGTTAGTGTGTTTGTCGCGTGATTGGTGGTTTAGTGCATATGGATTGATGTATAGTTGTCGCTCTAACCATTATCACCATATATATATAATATATATATATTTATTATATATATATATATATTATATATATATATATATATATATATATATATACTATATATATATATATATTATTGTTATATATATATATATATATAATAATATATATAATATATATATATAAATATGCGTCAGCGTTTCATGTCCGTCATATGTATCTTAAAAACTATTAATGCTACAGGTAAAACGGAATACATTGCTGGAATGCTGGTCCAATTTTAGTGAGAAAAATGTAAAAAAAAAAAAAAAAAAAAAAAAAAAAAAAAAAAAAAAAATTAAAAATCCCAAAAAAAACAAAAGTACAAGAAAAAAGAATACATTTGGAAACCTGGTAAAATTTCACATAGGAAGAATGTAAAAACAAAAAAAAATTATTGTTAATAATTATAGTAATATGATTAGAGAGCCTATTTAGAGACCTTTTATTGGTTACTCGTTAAAATAAATAGACTTTCTATTAAATTTTGCTTTTTTTTTAACTAAAGAATACCCCAAGGGTATACCGCACCGATGGCAGGAGTCGGGGTCTCTCGGCCTTCCGGGGAACTACGGGGTAGGACTAATTCCCCCCCCCGGGGAGGGTCTCCGGAACCCCCGCTCCTTTGGTATTTGGGTGTCGCGGGGGTTCCTCGCCCCTCCCTACGGGGTATGGAAAACGTCTCCCCTGTGTTCCCTCGGCTCGAGCCCCCCTAATGTGCCGTATAAAGCAAAATTTAATAGAAAGTCTATTTATTTTATCGAGAAACCAATAAAAGGTCTCTAAATAGGCCTTCTAATCATATTACTATAATTATTAACAATAATTTTTTTTTTATTATTATTATTTTTACATTTTCTTATGTGACATTTTACCAGGATTCCAAAAATGTATTCCTTTTCGCTGTAGCTATTGTAGTTTTTTAGATTTTTTTTTTTTTTTTTTTTTTTTTTTTTTTTTTTTTTTTTTTACATTCCAGGACCAGCATTGGACAGCCATTCCAGCAATGTATTCCGGTTTTTCTGTAGCATTATAGTTTTTTAAGATACATAATGACGGACATGGAACGCTGGCTATATATATATTATATATATTATATTTTTTTTTATATAATATATATATATATATATATATATATATAATATATATATATATATAATATATATTATATATATATATATATATATATATATATATATAATATATATATATATATATATATATATATGAGGGAAGTACCCGCATACTCGAACGATGAAATTACCTCCCATTTTTAATGGTGCGCCTTTCTCTTTTGCGTTCATATTCTTTACACACTCATCCTCCAGGCAACATATTACTGAACACCATTTATCCACATATCATATACACATGATTAAAGTACACACCCCACTTCTAGATAACACCTTACAGACATCCCTACTACTTATATCCCTGTGTGCGGGGGAGAAACGAATTTCCCATCGTAACTGTCCTGCGTGTCGTAGAAGTCGACTAAGGGGCGGTGGTAGTTGGGTTGGCTGCTACTCACCAATCTTTTCTTGCCAGGAATGCTATGCAGGTCCAGGAGAAGGTGGTGGATCGGCCGTAACGACCTTCCTATCTTTCGGCGAATTGTATGAATCGTATGGGTACATGGAATGTCAGAGGAATAAATGTTGAGGAGAAGAGGAGAGAGGTGATGGATGTATTTAGAAAGGGTAAATTTGATTTGCTCGCTGTGACTGAAACAAAGATGAAAGGAAAGGTGAAAATGAGTGTGTGGTATGAAATGTGTATGTGCTGGTGTGGAAAGAAATGAGAGAGGGAGAGAAGAAGGAGTTGCAATTATGATGAGTGACCTGTGGTATAGAGCTACGGTAGATTTTGTTTGTGTGAGTACTAAAATTTTAGTGGCTAAATTTAAGTTTGAAAAGGTAAAGGTATGTGTGTGGTTGTGACGTATGGTCTATCTGAGGGAAACGTTGAATAGAGTACGATTTTCTGGGATAATCTGAATGATGTTTTGGATGGGGTGAGTAGGAGCTTCAGATTGATTGTGTTGGGTGACCTAAATGGTTGGATAGGTGATCACAAAAGGTGGTTTTGGGGTGTCGGGAGAATATGAGAATGTTAGTAAGGTGATTGATTTCTGTGTGTATGTAATACTTTCTTTAGACACAAGAGTATTCATAAGTATACTAGAGTTGGTGTGGGTAGAGATGGTATCGAAGTGAAAAGTATGATTGATTTTGTGTTGGTGAAGAAGATGTTGAAGTATGTGTTGGAAGTTCAAATCATTAGGGGTTTTAGGAAGGGATTATCCGATCATTAATTTGTTCTATTAAAATTAAGTTAGGGGGCTTGGATGGAGAGGAAGGTGATACGAAAGGAAGTAGTTAAAATTAAGAGTGAGAAGTTAGGTGAAGCAAGATAATAAGGATAAGTTTGTAAGAGCGCTCGCTAGTAAAACGGTTGAATGTGAACAAGTTGATACTGAAGACAAATCTGGGGGCAAATGAAGGAAACAATTGTTAGTAGTGCAAGTGAGATATGTGGTGGATGTGCTAAAGTAGGAAGTAAGAATGTTAGCAGTGAATGGTGGAATGAAGAGGTAATGAAAGCGGTTAAAAGTAAAAAAAAGAAGCGTGGTTGAATGTACTAAAAGCCAATGATGAGGTTTCAAAAGAAAGATGTTTGGAATTATATAAGGAGGAAAAGGATATATCCTAAAAGGTGTATACGTAGGAGAAAACAAGAGGTAAATGAACAGTTTGGAAGGAGGATGAATGAGGACATACAAGGAAATAGGAATCTCTTCTGGAAGGAAGCGCGTAAAGGTTAAGATGAGAATAAGGGGAATCTGCTTAGAATAATGAAATAGGGATGGTGCTTTTGTAACTGTTGAAATGGGATGTGAAGGAAGTGTGGAAAGAACACTTCGAAATCTGCACAATATTAAACCAGTAATGATGAGGTTGTTAGTGAGATGTGTGGCGGTTTTGATCGGTGCTAAGAAGGAATAGGTATTTTGGGGTGAGGTTATTAGTAAGGAGGAGGTAAATGGGTAGGGTGGTGAGAAAGTTGAAGAATGTAAATCTGCAGGTATAGATGAAATTAACGATGAAATGATCAAGAGCGGAGGCGAGATGGTTACTGATTGGATTTGGAAGTTGTGTAATAAGCGTTTATGTGGACGGTATAGGTTCAAGGGAATTGGAGGAGAGCGGTATACGTACCCTTGTATAAGGTAAGGGAGAAAAGGGGAACTGTAAAAATTATAGGGGATAAGTTTATTTGAGTGTTGTAGCGAAGGTATATGCTGGTATTTGGTCGAAAGAGTGCGTCGAGTGACTGAAGGACTGATTGGTGAAGAACAAGGTGCGTTTAGGAGTTGGTAGAGGATGTGTGGATCAAATTTACATTGAAACAAATGATTGAGAAAATGAGGGAGAAGAAGAATATAAATTGTATTTAGGTTTTATGGATTTGCAACAGGCGTATGATAGAGTTAATAGGAAGCTTTATGGCAGGTGTTAGTGATATATATGGTGTTGGTGAAAGGCTTCTGAATGGAATCAAAAGTATGTATGACGATAGTGAAGCGTGTGTAAGAATAAATGGTGTCAATGGTGATTGGTTTAGTTATAGCGGAGTAAGACAGGGTTGTGTTCATGTCCCTTGTTATTCATGTTGTTAATGGATGGGGTTAGAAGATTTTGAGGTGGGGAATGGCAGAGAAATGGTGTTTAGAATGGTGGAGAAGGAGTTGAGTGGAGGGTGCGCCTAACCTTATTATATGCGGATGATTTGGTCTTGTGTGGCGTAATCTGAAGAGAGTTTGAGAGGATTGGTAGAGAGATTTGGGAGGGTGTGTAAAAGGAGGGGCTTGAAAGTAAAGGTGGATAAGAGAAGGGTTATGGGTTGTGAGTGAGGACACACCGTCAGTGTGAAGTTATGTTGATGGTGAGCAGCTGGAACAAGTGTCGAGTTTAAATATTTAAGGTAGATGTTGGATGAGAAGGGAACCGGACGATGCAGAGTGTAGTAGGAAAGTGTTGATGAACAGACAAGGTGGCTGGTGCAATTAAATCGTTGGTGAATGCAAAGGGCTAAGTCTTGAGTGTGCTAGGGTCTTACATGAGGGTAGTTTTTAACTGTGTTATTGTATGGTAGTGAGACTATGGGTCCCTGGATATATAGAAGTATAGATCTATCAGTTCAATGTTGTTCAGATGGATCAATTTAGGGGTGTGCTAGGTGTGAGAAGAATTGATAAAAGAGGAATGAACGTATTAGAGAGTTGTGTTGTGGTGTGAAGAAAGGGTAAATGGCGAGAATAAATGAAAGTATGTGAGCTGGTTTGGTCATGTGGAAAGAACTGAATGATAGTCGGTTGGTTAAGCGGATGTATAGGTGGCAGTGGTGTTGGGAAAAACCGGCTGGGAGACCGAAGAGCAAGTGGATTGAGTCGGTGAACGAATGTTTGAAGGAGAGAAATGTGAGTTTTTGGCAGATCAGAATTAAAGGTGCATAATAGGATGAATGCGGGGTTTGTGATGGGGTATGGTTGTGTCCCACCTGGGCCAAGGGATGAACCCTTTACATTGACGATCTACTAATTAATGGTACTGAGGGGGCTGTAAGGCCGGGCTTCTTTTCGACTTTGTCATGTCTTCTACTGCTTTTCTTTTTCCGAATGCTACGTTAACGCAACCTTACTCCATCTTGGGATGATAGAAGAAGATAAAGAGAAAGAAGAATATATATATATATATATATATATATATATATATATATATATATATATATATATATATATATATATATATATAATAAAACTATATAATATATAATAAAGAAAGAAAATATATATATATATATATGGCCAGCCTCCATAAAGCATCATGCATGTAATTAAAAAAATTATAACAGCTACAGGAAAAAAAATAACATTTTTGATTTTAGCAAGCAATTTCATCGATGAAACAATTAAAAAAATATTTTATTCTAATATTAATTAATACCACCTTATATACTATTATAATTTTAGATCGAGCAAGCTTCGGTGTGAATGACCTTGAATCCGTACATTACTTCCCGAGGGCAAAAGTTGCCAAATAGTATTTTAAGTTTACGCTTTGGAGAAAATATTATTTTTTCTTTTTATATCCTTTTTAGGGGGTTCGAGCCAACGGAGGGACAGAGGTCGTCCCCCGGTAGCCCGAGAAACCCCGACTCTTGCTATCGTTCTTGTTTACCCGTGGGATTTGCTTTAGTTAAAAAAGAAAAAATTCAACATTTGGCACCTTTGCTGCTGCTCACTCGAGTGCGAGTTCTTGAATTCTCCAGAAAACGGTAAAGTCATACAAGTTTTTTCAAACATTTGAACTATTTTAAATTTGTCAAAAGCGTTTATCTTTTAATTATTTTTTTCAAATTTCATTGGTAAAAATGTCTCCTGATTAATAAAATGTTATTTATTTTCCTGTACCTGTTATGGTTTTTTTGTTACGTGCATGTTGCTTTCTGGAGGCTGACCTATATTTTTATATTATAAATACATCAACGACATATCAGTACAAACACATTTAATGTAGATTATCTGTATATATTATAATTATATATATATATGTATATATATATATATATATATATATATATATATATATATATATATATATATATATATATATATATATATATATATATATGGTCAGCCTCTAGAAGAGCCAAATCCATATCTCAAAAACTACAACAGCTACCACGGGAAAAGGAATACATTGCTGGAAATGCTGGTCCAATTTTAGTGCCGAAAATACTAAAAAATTATAATATATATATATATTATATATAATATAATATATATATACTATATATAAATATATATATATATATAATATATATATATATATATATTATATTATATATATATAATATATATATCTCAAAACCTACAATAGCTACAGCGAAAAGGAATACATTTTTGGAATCCTCGTAAAATTTTGGATAGAAAAATGTAAAAAAAAAAAAAAAAATATTGTTAATAATATAGTAATATGATTAGAAAGCCTATTTTGGAGACCTTTTATTGGTTACTCGTTTAAATAAATAGACCTTCTATTAAATTTGTTTTTTTGTTTTTAACTAAAGAATACCCCAAGGTATACCGCACCGATGGACAGAAGCCGGGTCTCTCGGCTTCCGAAACTACGGGTAGGATAATTCCCCCGTCCGGGGAGGGTCTCCGGAACCCACCGCTCTTTGGTATTTGGTGTCGCGGGGGTTGTTTCTCCGCCCCTCCCCTACGGGGTATGGAAACTCCCCCCCTGTGTTCCCGTCGGCTTCGAGCCCCTAATTGCCGTGTATACCTTACAAATAATATATCATATATATATCATTATACTATGTCCCACAAACCCCCCCCAAAACTAAAATAGCCAATTTTATATGTTTAATTTTTTTTTTTTTTTTTTTTTTTTTTTACATTTTCCTAACGAAAATTACAAGAAATCCAAAAATGTATTTCATTTCCTTGTAGCTTTTGTAGTTTTCAAGATATGATTTTTTTATTTTTTTTTTACAGTTTCCTCGGTAAAATTTTGCCAGGATTCCAGCAATGTATTCCCTCAGGTTGAAGTAATGTTTATCAACTATCTCCTTCGCCCCCATGCTAGCTACTGATCAATATGTAAACGGCTTATATATATATATATATATATATATATATATATATATTATAATATATATATCATATATATATATTATATATATATATATATATATTATATATATATATAATTATATATATAATTATATATTAGGGCCTATATATATATAATATATAAATATATATATTATATAAAATATATATATATATATATATATATTTATATATCTATATTAATATATATATATAAATAATATATATATATATATAATATATATATAATATATATATATATATAATAGGCCCCTGTTTTGTTTTACGACTCCGTCAGTTTTTGTTTTTTTTTTTTTTTTTTTTGTTTTTTACATATTGCTAGTATATGATACTAACAATGAATTTAAGTAGTGACGGACATGATTCAAAAGTTCGAAATATTTTAAATAATTTTTTTAAAATCACATTTTATCAAAAAAATTTTTAAAAAATGAAATATCTCGAAAAGTACGACACTTACAGAAAAACCAATTACAATATTTGGAATCAGCATATAAAGCTTATTGCAAAAATGTAAAAAAATAAAAAATAAAAAAATTAGGGGGTTCGAGCCGACGGGGACCAGAGGGGGACGTTTCCATACCTGTCGCCCTGGAAGCCGAGAGACCCCGACTCCTGCCATCTTTGCGGTTTACCCCTGGGTATTCCTTTAAAAAAACAAAAAAAATTAAAACTGACGGAGTCGTAAACGTAACAGGGTCCTATATATTTTTTGAATCAATGTCCGTCACCAACTGTAAATTGATTGTTCGGATCAATACTAGAAATATAATTAAAAAAAACAAAAAAAAAATACCAAAACTGACGGAGTCGTACAAGCATAATAGGTCCTATATACTATATATATATATTATATATATATATATATATATATATATATATATATAATATATATATATATATATATATATATATATATATATAAAGGTGGGTGGGAAATATCTGAAGCCGATTGTACCTATGACAAAAATTTGTAATTAACTAAAAATAAAAAAACTTTCTCATGGGTAAAATTAAAAAAAAAAAAGATTGTTCAGTTATAAAGTAATACTTTATGTGCGAGTATAGGGGAGCCTTTGATTTGGGGGAAAAATTTTTCTCCAGTTGGTGTTTTGCTTTTTGATTGAACCCTCAAACATACCCAGGATATAATCAAAAGATTCTAAAGCTATTCTAGTAAAATTTTAAAAAATTCCTAGAGACTTTCGTAGTTTTGAATAAAATTTTCAAAAAAAACCTTCATCTATTCTTTTTCGGTTGATTGATTGTACCAAGAGTCTCCTAGTTACTGACTCTTCCTGCCTAACTATCCATTTCCATGAAATAATAGCCAACAATCATCATTTTCTACATTGGCAATATTGCCCTCCTCTCTCTTAGCAAAGACTAAGAAACTTTTGTTTCTATTTATTTTAACGAGTAACCTATAAAAGGTCTCTAAATAGGCTTTCTAATCATATTACTATAATTATTATTAATATTTTTTTATTATTTTTTTTTTACATTATTCTAACTAAAATTTTACCAGGATTCCAAAAATGTATTCTTTTTCCCTTTGTAGCTATTGTAGTTTTTTAAATTTTTTTTTTTTTTTTTTTTTTTTTTTTTTTTTTTTTTTTTTTTTTTTTTTTTTAGCATTAAAATTAGACCAGCATTCCAGCAAAGTATCCCTTTTCCCGGTAGCTGTTGTAGTTTTTGAGATATGGATTGTGGCTCTTCTATATGTTTTTTATATTATTATATTATATAATATATATATATATATATAATATATTATATATTATATGATATATATTATATATATATTATATATATATATATATATATATAATATATATATATATATATAAAATTATTATTTTTTATTTATATTTTTATTTATTTTTATAATTATTATTGTTATTATTATTCATATTATATTATTATTAATTATATTATTATTATTATATTATTATTATTATTATTATTATTAGTATTTTTATTATACTATTATTAAAATTATTTATTATTATTATATATTATTAATTATTATTAATTATTATTATTATGATTATTATTAGTAGTAGTAGTAGTAGTAGTAGTATAGTAGTAGTAGTAGTAGTTAGTAGTAGTAGTAGTAACTATACCGTGACAATACAACTCGAAATTCACACAAAATAGTATCGATATTATTCGATTATATCGTGTGTGTAAATCCGAGTCATAAGGTCCCGGTGATCGAGTGCCGGTCCTTGTTCGTCAGCTTATAAGCGTTTCGGTCCCGACATGTGGGGTTCAAACAGATAGGTCCTGATATCATACTAAAGCCACGTATGTGTGTGTGCGTGTCTCACTATCGTGTGTGTGTGTGTGTGTGTGTTGTGTGAATGTAAATAACAACTCACATGCTTCAGTTCTTCGCATATGAACGAACCGCTCGGGTATGACCCCTACGGGCGCACGTGAAGTGGGCCATGTGATTACGTCCGAGCTCAAGTTCCGTAGTTGTTGTTCATGGGATTGTAGAAAAGTAGTAGAGTTAAGTAGAGTAGGGAGTAGTATAGTAGTAGTAGTAGTAGTAGTAGTAGTTAGTAGTAGTAGTAGTAGATATGTAGTAAAGTAGTAGTAGTAGTAGTAGTAAGTAATCAATTACCAAATAAGTTATTACTAACAGTTTAGATAGTAGAAGCCGAATGATCGCATCCCAACCTGTAGCAGGTCAATCATAATATAATAATAATGAATGCATAAAATAAAAAATAATAATAATAATAATAAAATAAAAAAAAAATTAATAATAATAATAATAATATAATAATATAATAAAACACACATCCAGATTATTTTTTGTAAAAAAAAACTTTAAATATATATATATATATATATATAATATATATATATATATATATATATATATATATATATATATATATATATATATATATATATATATATATTATATATATATATATATATATATATATATTATTCCTTTTATGCAGTGCATTTAATTAAATTATTATTATTTCATTCATGTCGGACACTTAAATAAAAATTATTTCATACTACTCTTTCCTTTTCCTTCCATTTTATTTATTTTTCTTTTAAAGGTGAATAAAGTCAAACCAAAATTATTTTAAAATAAAACAAAATGTTTTAATAAATAGTCCCATTACATATTAAAATATGATATAAAGCAGTAAAACAATAAAGCATTATTGCATTAATGCATTAATGCATTAAGGCATGTAATATGTTCAATACATAATTCATGTGCATGATGGAACGCGTTTCTGTTTCTTGCGTAGCTGCTGTTGTAGATGATGCATGATAAATTTGTTGTTTTTGTTGTTGTAGCTAATGTTGTTGTCTCTGATTGATTCTGTTTGTAATATCTCTAAGTTTTACTGTAATCAGATGTAATTGTCGTTGTGCTGATTGTACCAGTCGTAGTAGTAGTAGTAGTAGTAGTAGTAGTAGTAGTAGTAGTAGTAGTAGTAGTAGTAGTAGTAGTAGTAGTAGCCATTGTCGTTGTGATCGTTGTGGAAGCACACTTGTATATATATATGTCGTTGCTGTTTTTGATAGTGCTGTCGTTGTTGTTGTTGTTTCTGCCTTGATTCTGTTTGTAATAACTCTAAGCTTCATTGGCTTCAGATGATTTTTATAAAGTTTCTTTTAATTTTATTATATGCCAGAATGTGAATGGTGGTTGACATTGTTTTGTTTGTTTGGATAATGGCTGTTGTAGATTAATGTTTCATACCGTTTGTTTGGTGATGCCGGCGTAGATGCTGTTTCATGGAATGCGGTTGTTGTCTTGTGTCGATTCTGTTTCTTGCGTAGCTGCTGTTGTAGATGCTGCTTCATGGAATTGTTGTTTTTGTTGTTGTAGCTGTTGTTGTTGCTGTTGTTGTTGTTGTTGTTGTAGGCGTGGATGTTGTTTCATGGATTGTTGATGTTGTTGTTTTGTGTCGATTCTGTTTCTTGCGTAGCTGCTGTTGTAGATGATGCTTGATGGATTTGTTGTTTTTGTTGTTGTAGCTATTGTGGTTGTTGTTGTTTTTGTGATGATACCGATTGTAATATGGGAATAGTAAAGTCCATGTGTTTGGGGTCCATTGCTGCTGCTGCTGTTTTGCTTTTGGTAATGCTCTTGAGGGGGCTTACAGTGTGAGAAAATAATAATAAATAATAATAATAATAATAAGAAGAAGAAAAAGAAGAAGAAGATCTACTAAAATGAGGAAGAAAAAAAATTCAGAGAGTTTAAAACCACACAGTAAATAAATAGTATTAAATAATTAATAATTAGTAATAATAATTAATAATTTATAATTAATAATAATAATAATAATAATAATAATAATAAATAATAATAATAATAATAATAATAATAATAATAATAATAATAATAATAATAATAATAATAATAATAATAATAATAATAAATAGCAGTCTCTCTCTCTCTCTCTCTCTCTCTCTCTCTCTCTCTCTCTCTCTCTCTCTCTCTCTCTCTCTCTCTTTCCCTCTCTCTCTCTCTCTACTCTCTCCTCTCTTATCTCCCTCTATAATTTTCTCTTTTCTGGCTACCCTTAACTGTTCGAATGTAAATTTGTCAAGTATTAAAATAATAATGATAGTAAAGTAATAATAATAATAATAATAATAATAATAATAATAATAATAATAATAATAATAATAATAATAATAATAATAATAATAATAATAATAATAATAATAATAACGAAAGGGGGTGAGGGGTGTGTATAAACAACTCCCATGCGTTGATGACTGTGTAATCAACGAATGCTCGTGTGCGCCAGCCTACGGCTCGCACAAGTGTATGTGAATATACAAAGTCGGGTTAGGGCTATGGAGGCTAGGGTGAATAATAATAATAATAATAATAATAATAATAATAATAATAATAATAATAATAATAATAATAATAATAATAATAATAATAATAATAATAATAATAATAATAATAATAATAATAATAATGATAATAATAATAATAATTAAATAATAATAATAATAATAATAATAATAATAATAATAATAATAATAATAATAATAATAATAATAATAATAATAATAATAATAATAATAATAATAATAATAATAATAACGAGAGGGGGTGAGGGGTGTGTATATGCATTTGTGTAGACGTGTATAAACAACTCCCATGCGTTGATGACTGTGTAATCAACGAATGCTCGTGTGCGGCTAGCCTATTGGGGCTTTCCCGGGCCCCCCCAACAAGTGTATGTGGATATACAAAGTTTCGGGTAAGGCAATGGAGGGTATGGTGAATAATAATAATAATAATAATAATAATAATAATAATAATAATAATAATAATAATAATAATAATAATAATAATAATAATAATAATAATAATAATAATAATAATAATAATAATAACGAGAGGGGGGTGAGGGGTGTGTATAAACAACTCCCATGCGTTGATGACTGTGTAATCAACGAATGCTCGTGTGCGCCAGCCTACGGCTCGCACAAGTGTATGTAAATATGCAAAGGGGGGATAGGCCAATGGAGGGTAGGTTGAATAATAATAATAATAATAATAATAATAATAATAATAATAATAATAATAATAATAATAATAATAATAATAATAATAATAATAATAATAATAATAATAATAATAATAATAATAATAACGAAAGGGGGTGAGGGGTGTGTATAAACAACTCCCATGCGTTGATGACTGCATCATCAACGAACGCTCGTGTGCGCTAGCCTACGGCTCGCACAAGTGTATGTGAATATACAAAGTCGGGTTAGGGCTTAAGTGGGGGTTGGGCGGATAATAATAATAATAATAATAATAATAATAATAATAATAATAATAATAATAATAATAATAATAATAATAATAATAATAATAATAATAATAATAATAATAATAATAATAATAATTTAATAAAATAATAATAATAATAATAATAATAATAATAACGAAAGGGGGTGAGGGGTGTGTATAAACAACTCCCATGCGTTGATGAATGCATCATCAACGAACGCTCGTGTGCGCTAGCCTACGGCGAGCACAAGTGTATGTGAATATACAAAGTCGGGTTAGGGCTTAAGGGAGGTTGGTGGATGATAATAATAATAATAATAATAATAATAATAATAAAAATAATAATAATAATAATAATAATAACGATAATTATAATAATAATAACGAAAGGGGGTGAAAAGTCGTGGTAGTTATAGCTTAGTAGTAGTAGTAGTAGTAAATAGTCGTGAGTAGTAGTAGTAGTAGTAGTAGTTAGTAGTAGTAGTAGTAGTGTAGTAAGTAGTAGTAGTAGCTAGTAGTAATACAGTCAGGGCTGAGTAGTAGTAGCTGTTGTAATTGTCGTTCGTAGTCAGAAGTAGTAGTTAGTAGTATAGTAGGTAGAGTATGTAGTATATTAGCTGTAATAAGTCAGGGTAGGTAGTAATATAATATATATTATATATATATATATATATATATATATATATATATATATATATATATATATATATATATATATATATATATATATAATAATATATATAATATATATATATATTATATATATATATATATATATAATAATAATAATAATAATAATAATAATAATAAAATACAATAAGTTTTATTTTGACAAGAGCCCGATCTTTCTTTTAGCCCCTGAGGGCAAGATTAAAATCGAAGAAAAAGGTAATCAAGCGCGAAGTCGAAGCTCACCTTTTTCCCTCGATTTAATCCCTTTTGACCACATTTTAATCCCTTTGAGTTCGCGGTCAATTAGCTATAATTTACCGTGAAGTCGAAAAAGCATGCAAGGGAAATGGAAATTTTATATTTTATTTCGTATCTTCAATACTAAAAATACATATAGAACTTCATTTCGTATAAATTTATTATTTTGAAATAGGACTGGAAGGCCGCTT
>JABUQX010028522.1:30000-32500 GCA_015478945.1 Trachelipus rathkii | reverse complement strand
ATGCTATAGCGTTCAAAATCAAATTTTCAACGAGGCTGAGACTGGAGAGAAATCTTGCGAGGTTTCCGACCTAAAGCTATATAAAGTTTTTGATAATTTAAATAAAAGTGTCCTTTCAATCGATTCAGGGAGTCAACTTAATATTTTGCAGGCGGATGCAATTGCAAAGCGCAAAACTCCTATAGGTCATATTTTAGCTGCAAATAACACTCAAATTGACATATATGATGTGAAAACTATAGAGCTTGATATAAATTTGAATAGAAAGTATGTAGATAAATTTTATATTGCAGATTTAAACATCAGTATCTTGGGTCTTCCGTTTTTTAAGCGATATGAATTAGGTATAGATTTTAAACATGATACCTTGATTGACCCATTAACAAATTATACTATTAAATTAAATTTTAAACATGATACCTTGATTGACCCATTAACAAATTATACTATTAAATTTTGCCTAATAGTCCACTGTTCTTTAATGATGTATTATTGAAATATCAAAGCTTGTTTCTCAATCCATATATAACGGAAAATAATTAATTAAAGAAAAGTCAAAGAGACAGATGGGTGGAGATTTTTGAAAAATATAATTGGAAACTCAGTGGCACCAGCACCTCACAGATAATTAAAGAGGGAAATATAAAAACCAATAAAGAGAATGCTATCATCCCCGAGAGAATCCTAGAAGAATTAGTAAATACTTATCCTTATAAAGCTACTATAAAAGGGCCAGCGATCCTTATGAGACCAAGAAGAATCCATCATAAACTATGCTCACAAATAAGGTCAGAATTTAACCAATTGCTTGCAACAGGAGTCTTGAAGATGACAAATTCTCCATGGGCTTTTCTTGTGTTTGTCCTCGAAAACAGCAGCAAAAAAGTGAGACTTATATCCGACTTCAGAGAGTTAAATAAAAGAGCAGAGCATGATGTTTTTGGATTACCAAACCTGCAAGATGCAATATTTACATTGAAGGGATGCAAGTACTTTTCAAAGGTCGATTTGACTCAAGCCTTCTACGCAATTCCTTTGGATGAAGAAAGCCAAAAATACTTCACTATTACCTGTAACTTGGGGACGTACACCTATACCTGTCTCCCCATGGGTTATGCAAACTCACCCTTTATTTTTCAAAGGCTAATAAACATCCTCCTGTCAGATATTAACAATTGTCATGCTTATATGGATGATATTTTGATTCATACAGGGACGAAAGAAGAGCATAAAATTATACTTGAAAAAGTGCTACAGCGGTTACAATACCTATATATAAGTTTACATCCTGCTAAATGTAAGATCAGTATGTCAGAAGTAGATTACCTAGGCTATATAATAAATGAAGATGGAGTAAGACCAAACCCCGATGAAGTGGAAAATATAATAAATTGTAATAAGCCAAAAACAATTAGAGAATTAAGAGCTTTTATTGGAAAATTCGTTTTTACCGCAATACACTTCCGTGCATTTCCACGGTGATAGCACCACTTACTTCCTTCCTACGAAGAAAACCTATTCAAAAAGACGAATACAGTGGAATGCACCTGCTGAGAAAACTTTCCTAGACGCTAAAAATGCTATAAAACAAGCTAGCACTCTAGCCTATCCAAGCACCGCAGGTCCCATCAAAATCATAATCCACACAACCACCGAAGCCGTGGCGAGTGTTATAATGGCTGACGAGGCAGGAAACTTCCCCTATGCCTTCTTCAGTACTATATTGACGCCGACAGAGAGAAATTACGATTATTCGAACAAACTATTATTATGCCTCAATAAAGTCTTAAGAAAATATGGATACCTTTTGATAGGCAGGCAAATCACAATTCATACACAATCTCGTGAATTGATATCGAAATACAATAGATTAAATGACTATATGAGCCAGAATTCAAGAGAGATACGGCAACTAAATCTTTTGAGTACTTATAATGTATCTTGGAAATTAATTAAAAGCAGAAATAACCCTTTCGCAGAATACCTATTACATAATAAAATCACCACAGAAGAAAAGAACGAAGAAGATCATTCCACTGTAGCCATGGAAACCAAGAGCGGGAGGAGCAACGAACCCCTTCAATCATTTACCGAGCGGAAAGTGAAGAGAAAGAAAACGAGATTGGTTCCTCAAACACTACGGCAGCCAATCAGAGACCAGGAAACAAACCTGAAATTGAGGAATGCGACAAAAGCTCTTTAAACGTCACCAGACACCTGCCAAATCCCCTGATTTTAAAGAGCCAGCCACAAAGAATTTTTGCGATAACACAGCACGCTCCGAGGCCATAAACTATGAGAAAGGGAAAGATTTAGTCTCTTTAAAAACCGCATACAAACAAACCTCAAATTCCATACATTCCAAGCCTCTTGGTGATTTAAATTTTGAACTACTGAGATTGCAAGATAAAGACCGCATAGCGGCAGAAGCGGAGCAGTTGGATAAATGGAATAAGCAACTTCAAAACAGAGGGTTGATCATCAAAAGAGTGAAAAGTTA
>JABUQX010028522.1:10000-25000 GCA_015478945.1 Trachelipus rathkii | reverse complement strand
ATATTATTATTATATTATTATATATTATATTATATTTTATTAATTATTATTATTTTTAATTAATTTTATTATTTTATTATTTTTATTATTTTATTATATATTTATATTTATATTATATATTTTATTATATATTTATATTAATCCATTAAAATATGTGAGAGAAGATACGGTAGGTATATACATTTTTTTATTCTTATTATAAATCCAACATATAATTCACGTACCTTACTTTGTCAGTTAGATATCTCATAGCTCCATTTTATACCATGTCCATACCTATAAAAGGTAATAAATTTATACTTATCATTATATACAATTTTTATATTTATCATATTTATTTATTATATATTATAAAATGATCTCTATTTATTTGTTTGAGACACTCCCCCCGATATAAATAATAAAAATTTCTGTGATATTGTTCCTCATATATATTAATAATATTATAATAAATTATATATATATATATATATATATTTACTATATTATATTTATATTATTATTTAATAATTATTATTTAATATATTATAATTATAATTAATAAATATTATATATATAATTAATTATATAATTATATATAATATTAATATATATATATATCTATTAATAATAATATTATGACATTATAATATTATAATAATGTTATATATAATTTATTTATATGACATTAGGTATCTATTTATATATAATAGTCACTATAGCTCTCTGATACTCTCACGTAGTGAACCTTAATAGTCTCATACACTCTAGATTATTTTATATTGAGGAGTGATACTCTATGGTTAGTATAGGTGTAGGTAATAATTAGATATTAGATGATATAGGTTATTGGAGTTAATTTAATAGTGATAATAATATAAGATTGATAAAGTATATAATGTATATAATGTATTTATTATATATTAATACATATAAATTATTAATATTCATATATTAATTAATTATACACTCTCTCTCACATATTAAATTATATAATATATGTAATCTCTAAATATTTACTTTAACATATATTGATTTTACTCTTTCATCTCATTGTGATATGTCTAATATATTATCACGTCTCTCTCTCAATGAAATATTTTATATAAACTCTGATTAAGAAATGTATTCCAAGAAATAATTTAGTTCTATACTGAAGCATTTATTAATTTCAATATATACAAAATTGAGAATGAAGAATAATAGTTCTCATTATAGTGATTTAATGTGATTTATTTTATTATTTCAAATAATATATATAATATATATTAAATAATATTTAATATTAGTTATATTAAGTAATAATAAATATAATTAATGCATAAATATAATATTTATATATATTATAGTTTATATTTATACTTTGATCTATAAATAATTTATGATTATAAATAATATATAATATTTTTAGATATAATATATTAACTGTTAAAATATAAATACAGCTTATATTAATATATATATATAATATATTTCTATATATATGTCATATGGTGAACACATAATAAATATAATAGATTATTTATAATTTATGATGTGAGTCGACACTCGCCGTCCGTATCTCTCTAAATCACAATATCACTGATGAAACTCTGGTTCAAGAGATCTGGCGATAGTTTTAATATAGCTGAAAAATATCTCTCCACAGTGAGATTATACTTAGAGTCACACTACATCAGGAGCACTTAATTTCTTTAATGAATACTCTCTAGCGTGAGAGTATGTGACTATTGTAATATAGCAAATTACATATAGACCGTACATAAAAAATATA
Organism: Trachelipus rathkii; assembly: GCA_015478945.1. Lineage (NCBI taxonomy): Eukaryota > Metazoa > Arthropoda > Malacostraca > Isopoda > Trachelipodidae > Trachelipus > Trachelipus rathkii. Next base: position 23,247 of record JABUQX010028522.1, on the reverse strand, counting down.
TGTTAACATATATATATAAATATATATAAAATGATGCACTAATTTTGACTTACAATAAATCAACAATTATTAATACGAGTAGGTAAAATTAAAATGCCGTCTGGGTGTTAGTATGGTTATCTTAACACCCATAATGGTATATTCCTTTATTTCTATATAACAATCTCACTATATAGCTTTGGAGTGGATACAATATGTTAATAATTAATATAGACCTTTATAGTGTCGATTTTTGTATATCATACAAAGATAATATGAGTATGTAAATGATAATAAATTATTTTTATATGTAAATAGGCTAAACTACTATTTATTCAATCTTTACTTCTGATAGTATAGATAAATGCTCTATCTTTCATCCAACCGTACATATATGTAATGTTATATAGTAGTCTGAAAAGGTGCTCAAAGCGAGCACAATGAATAATCCTTTATACTGAAGATGCTATACTGCTTTGTGCTCAAGATACACTCACGGTTATTTATAGAGATATAATCACTGTACACTGTCTAGAGGATAATCACAGGACGCTTAAGAGACTTACGATGATTAGTTATTACTTTGCGGATAATTTTGTATCACAATTGTTTACAGATAGTATAGAGTTATAATCGATGATGCTCTATTTATAAATAGTATGTATTTAATAACATAATGAAAGTCCTGTCTCATATTATATAAGAGTGATGCCCTTTATATCTAAGGATAGAATCTATTATATTATATAATACAATGACAATGGCATTTGTTATATGAGAGCATTTTAAAATACTTTCTTGACAATTTATTTCACCTAATTCAAATAAGTTTATAACTTAATATAAATTTATATATATGATAATGATATATAAAACCACACCCACATTAATATGTAATGTAGGTACTTAATGAGGGCTAAATGCCATCTACAAACTATATTACACGAGACGTACGCTAGAGTGTTCATATAGTGAGGTCTGATGCGCCATGGTGGTCATGTAGTGTGATGTGGGCCGATGTGACTCGGTTTGTTAACACGACACTTACAAAGCTTTCTGGCACGGATACAGCGATCTTTTGTCGATGATCGAGTGGTGATATGTGTTCTCTTATATACCAACATAACTATCTATAGAAAACTATGAGATTTAACACAGCGACCCGTTATTTTGAGTGTGAATCTCAATTTTAACGATAAAAAGTTATAATGTATAATACTGAAACTATTTTATTGTATTATGTATTTTGTATAATAAAAGATATAAATAGATCCTATATCTCTCTTTATCTTTTGACCTATCTAGTAATATTGACAAATAAATTTATTAAATCATATCAATACTTTTAATTATTAAAATCACTTTGTATTAAAATATGACCCAATATTTAAAAGTCTTAATCCGTGATCGAAAAGCTTTATTGCTTTAAAGAGCTTATACTCTGAGAAGTCTTTTCTTTGACTCTTTTACTATTTAGTGTGTATTCTTAAGAAAGGTTTTATAATCCTTTTATATAAAGGAGAATAACAGGCTCTGTACTTTGTTGTACTCTCTGTATGTCATTATTCTCGTAAAATTTGGTTATTAAAACTCATTATTCAATTAGATATTATTTCAATTATCTATCTATTTAGTATAAAGAGTGGCTATATTTACTTCTGGGTGTTGGGAAATATTTGATGATTGTTTTCTCATTTCAATAATAAAGCATAATCATATATTTATTAGGTTATTTCAGATATGAATTATATCTTATATCTGAAAATTCTTTCTTAATTGTGATCTTATAATAATTATTTATTAATAGTATCTGGATTTTATTATTATGAGTCATATTATAGATTAATACTCGCATAAGTGATTATAGAGTGTGGTAACACTTTACAGGTTTCTGATGTTTTAAGAGTTTGTATACGTCAGTGGATAATGATGAATAATATCGATTAAGGCAAACTAATTTAATATGTCTTTTAATCATTGAGAATGTTATATTACAATCTATTATACTTTTATATCTGAACCATAATATAAATTTGAAGAAGATGATTTATGATTAGAGGGATTTATGGTCAATGGAGTTGTGTAAAATAGTATTAATGTGTGATGTGTGGTTTGATGTGTGAGATGACCGTATGTTCATTTTATTAATAGATTCAAGAACGCCATTAATATTATTAGTGTTTATGTGAGTGTAATATAAGTGGAAGTTATTATAGGTTGTGTGTAGTTTTATGAGATGTCGATAAGTCGTCGTCGCTCACGCGGTCGTGTCTGCTGTTATATTAGTGTGATGTGAATTGAGTGAGAGTAATGGTGCGTGTTTTTGTTGAGTGTAAAGTAATCATAGTGATACTAATAGATGTAATGAGTTTATATGTAAATATATATCCGTGTGTGCTAATAATCATGCCATGAGTGAGTATAGAAAATTTCGAGTTACGGTAAATTGAAATGGTATTGTGATAGTGGAGAATTTTATAGAAACTAACAGCTTTTTCTCAGTGTTCAATCTCGGTCATAAGTGATATACACTTTGCGTATTTTTAGTTCTCTATTCTCGAGCACTTTAATTATTAATAAGCCTTTTCTTCAAGGTAGATATTGTGATACTATTAAGCTGTTCATTTAACTCTATTTATATTCTATATATCGTGAGATTGTTGACTCACCTTTTCTCACGCGCGCTCAGAGCTATCAATATGTGAATGAGTTTATACCTCGTCTCGGAAGTAGTTTGTACCTGTGTTATAAATAGTAATACATGTAGTGAATTAAAACTTTTATTTATAAGTGTGTCTGGTTATGGTCTCAGGTGGAAATAAGTAGCCGTTGTTAGTGATGCTCATTCTCGTTAGAAGTTAACGTAAGATGATTAGCACTCAGCGATAGATAGTAATAGATATAGATTAAGATTATAGGAATAGATAGTAATAGATAGATAGATAGAATTGAGATTAAGATCAGATTTACATACAGTAGGATAGATAGATAGATAGATAGATAGATAAGGAAATAGTTGTTAATAAATATATATATATAGTGTGTGATATAAGGTGTGTGGATATGTGAGAAAGATGGTAATAGGAGTATATAGTGAGTGAGAATTCATTAGTTATAATGCCAGGCCATCTTGCAAGGCCTTAGTATTATAGAGTATGAGTAGTGAAAGAAAGAATAGAAAGTATGAGATGAAGTAAGATGAAATATAACAAGAGTAGTGAGTGTACATATAAAAAATGGTATTATAACGTATCGTGATATGTGTGGAGGATAAGAGACTTTCAAGATTATTGTGTATTTTATTTTAAAGTTATATAAAGATATTAAACATCGTGAGTGATTTAGTCTCTCTGTGATCCTATATGGGTGTAACAATATGCAAGAGATAATATAGCAGGATGATAGATTAATCATGTAGTAGTTTCTGCTCATGTGATGTATAGTTGGGATATCGCGAGACGAACATAAGGCCTCTAATAAGTGAATTAAAGAGACGCAAGTGCTAGATTAGAAGTCATCTCCACTTGTTAAAGTAGTGAACACATGCCTGTGAATTTATTGTAGAGTGATAGAATCTTAGTTGAGATTTTTGGCATGAGGCTAGATGAAGAAAAGGTTTTGCTACAACATATATAATGTGAGTGAGACACTCTTTGTGACAGAATTTGTTATTTAATTGATTATAATTTAGATATAAATTGGTAATATGGGTTGTTCGGTTCTTATCTCATGTGGATTATCAGAAACACTGTAAATTTATGCGTAAGACTAGAATGAATACACAAGTGATTGATGGGTAACGTCTATGTACCTTTATCACTATCTGTAATCACCAATAATGAAAGGATTCGTTTAATATATAGCTGATAGTATTTATCTGTACTGACTCGGATGGTTATAATAATCGTCAGTCTTGATAAGCTGTATTAAATTAGGGCTCATATATCTGGATAATGTCTGGAGATATCTTTTTCGTGATATCTCTCATTTACGTCTATTATTCTCATTCTACATACTTTTCTGTTCCCTGTGTAGTTGTATATACACCTTTACACCCAATCTTTGTGATATATAGGTCAAGAGGATTAGATACAAGTAATTTATATATATCATATATTGCTGTGTAGCTTTGTCGCTCATTAAATGACAATATAATTATAATGAAATATAATAAAAATAATATTATTCTACTTAATAATAATAGGTCACAATAAAATAGAAAGTCGATTCGAGCATAACATATAAATAATAATGCAGAGCAATTTCTTATTTAAATTTTATTAATAAAATAAGAATAAATTAATATAATTGAGTATATTAAATATAATTTTTATACTATTTATAAGAATAATTACAATAAAAATTTAATAAGCTATTATTAATTATAAGTATATATTAATAATACGATATAAGAGAGATTACGGTAAATATGATCTTTCACCTATGATATAACTTAATAGATTTTATAATATAGACTTAGTATATAAATGCTCAAGTTCCTATTAAGTTAATTCTGAATTACTTTGCAGCTGCGAATATATATAGTTATAAGTATGTGTGTATAATAAATTAGTTATATATAATAGATTAGGAATTATTCAAGTCATGTCACACTAAGCACATACACACTATCAACACCGCTAAACTAGCATCAACGCTAACTCAACGCTCTACACACGCCACTAACGTAACATATGACAAACGCACACGCATACACGCACTCAACTGAGCTAACGTAACTGACACTATACATCTTCACACAACACTATTATATCATGTATATAGAAAACAACTTATGAAATTTATCGCTTACACAAGAAAAAATATAAAATTATAATAAATTTAATAGAAAAGAACATAAATTTATTATATTTATTATTAATAAATATATATCTAGTTATTATTTATTTCTAATATAATTTACTTGAGTTGAGTAACTAAACACAAAGAAATTATATTTACACTAGCGTGTAAATCATCAATAATGAGATGATAAAATCTACGCCAGTAGTATATATTCGTTCACTCAAGTTATCCGATGAGTATTACTAAGGATATAAGTTTATGCTAATTTAATTATATTATGCAACGTCACTTTTATATAGTATTGTATTGATGTATACCTGTTAATATTATTATTATAACTTTACAATACTAGAAAGCATAGTTAATATTATTTATTATAAATTATATATATATAATATTAATATTATATTATTATATATTTATTAAATTATTAATATATATTATATTAATATATAACTATATATATTATTTACTATATATTATATATATTAAAATATTAATATTTAATTAAAATAATATAATTATATATATATATATATATTATTATTATTCAATTATTATTAATATTAGATATATATAACATTAATAATATATATATTATTATTAATAATTTATATATTTTTAATATTAATTATATATATTTAATATATTTATATAATAATGATATGTAAATGTGAAATTTCTGTAATTACAAATATATTATTTAAATAAAACAAAAAATATTACTCAATTAATATTAGTGAAAAAAAAAAAAGTGTAGGTCTCACGTATTCACATAATATAAAACATTAGCAATCATTGAAGGCAGGGGAGCTCTCCAGCCACAACTGATAAAATAGTGAATATAAGTAACACATATAATAATAATAAAACTATAGGTGTAAAATAAAAGTAAATTCCTGTTGAATCTATAAATAGGTTTAATTTTTTGTTCCATACTTTGAGTTTAGTTAACTCATTTTTACTCACCATGAGTACACATAACACACATATATCTAAATCTTACCTACACATATACATTAACCTTAACTAAACATCATCATAATACCCTAATTTATATATTAATATATATTATTAATTATTATATTATAATATATATTATTATATAATATTAATATATTATGTAAGTAGTGAGTAGTTATGTTATAGAGTATAAAGTTAATTTAGCATAGAATGATTCGATAATTAATAAATTTAGATTACTTTGCAATTATTATGATGTCAATCACTGGATATAATGATATAAATAATAATAATATAATAATTGAAATGACTATAATAGAATATAATATAAATTAATAAATAAAATAAATAAATAATATTAGAAATTTATCATTTATTTCAAAATCTATAGACAAAAAAATCCACTGGCCTATGTTCATGACCATCTTTGAAAACATGCAACTTTAATCTAATTTAATTCTAAATAAATATTTAAATTTTCATTCTCTGATCTTAGTAAATAGTAGAGTGAGTATAGTAGTGAGATAGTAATAGTAGTTATGTTATATATATATTATATATATATATTAGGTTATAAAATTAATTAGTTTAAAAAGGTAAAGAAAATTAGTTCTATCCGTAAAGAAGTGAATATACAAATTTTAATTTAGACCAGTAGGTTGAAATTAGATATATTAATATATAATATTATATATATATAATATATTTAATATATTATTATATATATATATATTATATAATTATAATATATATAATATTAATATAAATACTTAATATTATTTAATAATATATATTATATATAATTTAATATAATAATTTATATATATTAATATATATATATTATAATAATTAATATTATAGAATTATCTATTAGTTAGTTATATATTATTTTAAATTTATTATATCATATTTATATATATATAATATTATAATAATATTTATTATATTCATTGTGTAATTGTACTATTATTTTTTAATATTAATTGCATTTAATAATCTAAATTGTATTTTTCAAAATACATTTTGATAACTATTTGAAGATATCTTCTTGTAGATTTGTTTCAACTGCCATCCTATTGATATATATTACATATATTTTGTAATAATATTATACATACGAATATATAAAATTTATATATTAATATGAAAATATGGATTATGAAAGTGTAATTTGCTTTACTCATCTTTGCCAAGTTATGTATGAGAGTTATATTCGCGCATTTGTCGACAGATATATAATATTTATAAGATTATATAAATAGAATAATTTCATTATTTAGTATGTTGAGAGTATTCTATATTGGTGAGGTGTTAAAAAAAATTACTTTTATAATGTATCACATATGTATTTAATACTCTACTTCTATTCTTTAACATTACTCTATGCATACTCACATTCTTATACAACATCTCTAGATTACAAAGAGTCGCTCATGAAACAAGAATTAATCACTACAATATATTCAATAATATAAACTTATAACCATTACATAGTGAGAAAAATAGCACTCAAATATAATAATAAAATATATATTGGAGTTATGTACTGTTACATATGAACTTCATTAAACTTTTTTTGTGAACAGGTGATTATCTCTAAATATATATTTAGATATATATATAAATAATAATATATATCATAATAATCCTCCTATATTAATTACTATTCATCAATCAACCGGTATCAACTTCTTCTTGATAGATAAGTATATAAATACGAATTATTATAAAGTTTAACTCTTAGATTTTTATACACTAAATAACATAAAGTGATGAGTAAAATAATTAGATAATAACTAAAATAATATTATAAAAAAATAATAAATAATAATATTCTTTTACATATTATTTTAAGAAAAATATATAATATTTATTTTATTATATAATTTTATATATTACATAATAATCTAAATAACTATTTACCATATGGATATAATATATTTTTAATAATTACAAAATAATAATAATATATCAAAACTAGCGAATATTGTGTTTTATTAGTAATAAAGTAATTTTTAAAATTATATCTATATTATATTATAATTATAATAGTTAATATAAATATATTAATTATAATCACTAATTAACTTATAGTCAATATTATATATAATAGGACATAGTAGGGAATATCATTATAGTTGACTCCATCATTATATATCATTTAACTAATTGCTTTATGAGTAGATATATATATCATTAGCATGGATTATTATCATTATTATTTATATATATAATTTAAACTCAATAACTCTAGCATTGCGTATATAAAACTATATTAATATAAACTTATAAACTTGAATGTTTAGAGTCATAATATTAAGTTTACCTCCAAATTTTAGTATTCTGAGATACCTAGAGAAGTATACTATTAATAAAGGATAATATGTGTTATTAAGGAATGTGAGTAATTAATAAAAGAGGAATGTAGATTTTTGACTACAAGGGTTATGATATAGAGTTTCGCTGCCTCTCTAGTGATGAGCCCCCCATTTTAATTTTCGTGTTTTATGATATATATCTTAATTTTATATATTTTTATAGGTCTAATTGAATTTTGAAAATATTATTTGTTCTACTTGAAATATTGAAATATTGCTTTCTTTACTTCAAAATATTGTTTAAATTAAAGCTAAATTAATAATGACAGATGAAATGGAAATATTATTTTGGTTTTCAAATACCAATAATATTATCAATTGGATATAATGGTCTTTTTCATGATTTATTCTTCTTCCATTTAATTCTAACATCTTAATTTGCTTTTACTGGCTAATTTTTTCCAATATATTTACTAACTGCAACCACCTTTTGTAATTAGTATTTGAATATATTATCTTATTATACTCATATATATCTAATTATATCCTCAAGAAGTAGTTGAGGTTATAAATCCTCTTAGTCAAACAGAAAAGATATAATTTGTTTTCCCTTAACCAAGCTCATATAACACTTGATTTTTAGATATCATAATCATCACGAAAATTGTGATATTAAGGATACATATGTGAGATGAACTAACCTTCACAGGTGAATATTTATCATCTTTAGGTGAAGAAAAATTTAAATGCATTATATTTATTTAATATTATATTAATTAGTAGTATATAATAATGAACTGTAAGTGAGAGATGATATGGATGTATTATACATAATCGTTTATATATATTAATAATTACTCATAATCAAAATTAGTTAATGTATATTTTATATATTAATATATATATAATATTAATTAATATATATATTAATTATATATAATATATATATATATATATATTATAATTATAATATATTAAATTAAATTCATATTTTACATATATATTATTGATAAGTATTAATTTTTATTATATTTTAATCCTATGTTATTTGCCTTTATATATATATTAATATATATATATATATTAATATTAATATATAATTAATATATAATATATATATATATATTAATATCTTTTATAACTACACCCAATTAATATTAATATTACAAAATAATAAAGGTATCCACATAGATATTAAAGGAATTTAAATGTTTATGTAATATTATTATAATTATTAATTTAATTATTTATACTATATAGTAATATTATATGGTAATTATTATATATTATTTTATATATTAATTATTATAAAATTTAATAATATAATTAAATTTATTAGCTATTATATAAATAAATATTATATTTACCTAAATATAATATATATACATATGTATTAATATATATATAAATAGGTATATAGGTATATATATTTTTAAATTTATTAATAATTATTTTATAAACCAATAAAATAAATGTTTGGCAATTTCTTTAAATTTTTATATATTAATATAATATATATATATCTATATTATACTATATTATATTAATATATATATATATATTATTATTAAGGTATATATATATATATACTATATTAATATATATATAATATATATATATATATATATTATATATATATATATTATATATATATTATATTATATATATATATATATAATTAATAATTAATATTAATATACTACATAATATTCTGTAAATTTTGCATAGATTACTCTATCTTAATCTCAGTCATTAGTCGAGACAAGTTAGAAGTGTCAGATATATAAAAGAATTATTATACTCCAAATTTGATCATAAACTCTTGACTCTCACTGCTCCGTTCCGCGGATTTTGTGAGATGTGTTAAATTATCAACATTTTTATATAATAATATTTAAATATTTTTTAAATTTATGAATGACATATTCAAACATTTATATATTATAATCAAATATAGTATATATATTTTTAAGATTATCTATTATTACTTTAATCTATTGGCTTATTTAAATGAATTCTCATGTATATATGTCATACATAAGAAAAGTAATTAGTAGTAAAGGTCGATATGAGAGGCATACTTAAGAGATTTTGCTCACATGTTTTATGACGTCTCATTATATATATATATATAATATATACGTTATAACGGATTGTCATGTTTGAATTAAAGGTATATTAAAGGATTAACTTATTATGTGCTAGTGAGGTTCAGTGTTGTTCACCACTATACGGACTACTCACTACGAAAGATATTTAAAAAGACTAGATTAATTCCTTCTTGTTTTTTATTTTCAAACACTAATTTGAATAAAAAAGGTGGCAATATGATAAAATGAATGCCTAGAGATTTCGCAAGTTATTATATGGAAAATATATTAAATTATGACGTTTTCGCAGTTATTAAGTCTTGCTAAATCTGGCAATTGTTATTCAACATGATATTTGCTCATCTTTTTTTGTGAGTATATCAATTTTTGTTTCAGAAATAAATGAAACGATAGGGAATTGATCTCGTCTTTCTAAACATCTTTGATAGGGAGTTGTTCGGAGTGGTGAACGACATTGTCCATCTCTGTTGTGCATCTCAAAAATTGGAATCAGCAGTGTTCAGAAGTTAAAACAGGTTTGAACCTATTTGAACCTTGTAAAAACCAAGATATTGGCTTATTTTAAAAATATAACTTTCTCAGTCTTTTTAGCATTGCCTAAATTGCACAATTTCATATAGTGTACTTCCAAAATTAAATAAACGTTTGCTTGTGACATTCAGGGGTACCCAAGCTAGATAACGAAAAGCAAGGTGACTTATTTATCTTCCATAATTCGAGAAGTTTAGGTTCGTCTGTGCTTCTTTTAATTAGAATACAAACTAACTCTTTAATCACCTGTATTTTAAATTTTTTTTTTTTTTAATATTTATATATTTTTTTTAATAATTTTAACTAAGCTTCTTATTCATTGTCACTGCTCGGTGTCAAAAGAAGTGCAGAGTATCAATTGCAGTAGAATCAGACGAGTCTTTTTGGTTATTGACCTTCTGTGTTGGTTTTCAAGAGTTTTTTTTCGACTATTTTTCCTGGCAAACCATGAAATTTCGTTAGTTAGCTTTGAAAGCAATTAAACAATATCGTCTTTCACAACTAACAACACGGAAGATGGTGAAAAAACTTGGATTTGTACCGTGGAAATTAGAGTAGTTACGACTATCAAAATATAATTAGTGTTTATGGCAAATATTATGTATTTCTTTCATTTAGGTAATATTTTGGAACATTATCTTCATTAGATTAAGGTTTATATAACACCCTTGCTATTATCCAGATATTGAAATCACTGTTCCTTGTGCTTTCAGTAATAGAATAAGTTTTATTTGAAGCTTTTAAGTATGGTTCTTGTGTTTTTTTTTGTTGAGATTTTTTCACATGGTTTTAGAGATATTTTTTTTTGCAATGATCTGATTATTGCCCATTTCCATACTTTGATTTATAGTAGGGACTTAATTTTTTAGACAAAATCAAACTCTCCTTCATTTCTAATGTGCATTATATAAGATATAATGTACTATTTATTACATCTCGTGGATGTATTATTAGTATTCTTATTCAACTTTGGCTGTTGAAATTCTTTTTGTATCTATCTTAGTTCATGTTGTATAGGTACAAAGTGATTTATATGATTAGGAGGAATTCAACACTTAGAAAATTTGTTACCGACTTCCAACACGCTATTTTTTGTATAACTAATGAATATAACAATATTGGAGAAAATTGTGGAAATTTTCACTGCTGGGTTAAACGGTATTTTAGTCACTGACAATATGAACTAGCCTAGAGACTATTTTTTCGGATCCCTGTTCCTTCTTGACATTCTCTCATTGAATTAATCATATTGTACAGCTTTTCCTTTCCTTTATCTGCTTACAATGACCTTGAAGCCTGCCAGGCCTTGCTACAGGATACCAAGGATGCTTCACTATAAGGTTAGCATCAAAGAAGGTATATCTCCGTTGTTTCTACATCATCCTTGAACCTGAGAATGAACAATGTTCACATTTCATCATTCGCTATTGTCTCCCTTCATATTGATCTCTAGCTCGGTAGAACTCTGTTTCTGTGACTTCTTTTCAGCAAGTGGATCTATTCATCGAGAAGGGGAATCTCATTTTCATCAAAGCCAAATTTCGCCGGAAAGCTGATAATTCGAGTCCTCCTCCAAGACTCGGTATGACATCCATGCCACATATTCCAAGTTTTTTTTGTCTCAACTGCTTTGGTGTTATGTTCGCACCACCTTTCTGGGACAATCGAAGGCACTTCTGCCCTGATTGGGTGGTCCTTTAAAAAATAAGAGAAACCAATTAATTGCTAAGTAATAATTTCAGAGAGTAATTAATTTCATAAATCAAATAATAAATTGCAAGAGGACAATAAAGGGAAATTTAATTGGCAGCGTAAATAATTATCTGCATATATTACGATTTAAAAAAACGGAAAAATCGTCATATTAGACAAGGATGACTACATACATAAAGCAAACGAACTCTTAAATGATGCTAACATATATATTAAACTAAGATCTAACCTCCTAAAAACCTCCCAACGTCAATTCAACAAAAAGTTACAATATACTAATATATATATTATATATATATATATATATATATAATATATATATATATATATATATATATATATATATATATATATATATATATATATATATATATTATATATATAAATATATATTATATATATATATATATAGTATTTATAGTGGTATGTAAACTTGTAAATATATATATCGGTAATATTTATGAACATATGTAATATAATTATATATATATATAATAATATATATATAATATATAATATAAATATATATATAACCTATAACTTATATATATATATATATATAATAATATATTTTATATTTATTAACTCATATATATTCTCTTTGAGAGGTCAACAAAATGCTTTAATGCTATGCTAGCTTATGACTTCCATTCTACACATTTTTTAAAATGTGACTTCATTTCTTGTTGAAAAAATTTGACTTATTTTTTTATTAAATGTACATTTTTAAAGACCTGTTTCAGTTGGCAAATATCTAAACAGTAAAAGCACAAATTTAGTATAAATTAATGATAAACTTATTTCACGAGCACAAGAGTCATTTTAA
>JABUQX010028522.1:0-5000 GCA_015478945.1 Trachelipus rathkii | reverse complement strand
AAAATTTTTTACAAAGTAATAATGGAGTGCTACATTACTTCCCTGCGCTAAACACGGAGTGAGAAAGTATGTTATAATAATTCTATAAGAGATAATAACTAAAATAGCCTATCTCTACAGGGTCCTTATTAAGAAAATAAGTTATATCATAATTTATAACTACATTGCAAATTTTCACAAAGGAAATTTAATCCAGATTCCCATTGATCTGAGCTGCATTAAGCTGTATCATAAGAGTAATCTAACTGTAAATATTTTGAATACATAAAATGTACCCATATATTTTTAATTTAAGGCCAAAGCAAGTTCATACTTTTGTTCATTATTTTCATATCTTTGCAAAACTAAAACCAGCTGATACTCATTTAAGGATTTGTGAAGCTTATAGAGATTATCTGGTATCAACAAAATCAATCTCTGTATTGTACCCAAAATGGAAAAATGATCAAAGACCCTTAGTTAATTTGACAGTTGAAAATATTAAAAAAGTTAAGGATTTAAATGTATCCATGATTTGATCAATGCGCACGGAAAGTTTTCAAAGCTGTAGTTACGAGAGAAACCTTGCTTGACATATGTAGAGACGCAAGTTGCTTTGAATTTTTAGGGTCCTTTATTAGAAAAATCTTTTCATACATAAAGCGGAGAGGTCAACAGAACCATTTAGAATTCGAAAAGGAAATCAACAGTTCGTAGTGGAATTCAAAAATGAATTTCTGCCCATAATCCAAACTTAAAATGAATGAAAGAAATCCATACCATAAAGGAAGTTACATTTGTAGAGGCGAAATTGCTTGAAATTTAGGTCCTTTATTTGGAAAAATTTCTTCATACATAAAATGGAGCGGTCAAAGAACGATTTAGAATTCGAAAAGGAATCAAAGTTCGTAGTGGAATCGCCAAAAATGAATTTCTGCGCATATCCAAACTTAAAATGATGAAAAGAAATCCATACAAGTAAAGGAAGTTACATATTATCTGACGATGATCCTCGAACTGTGAGAGTTGTGAAAAGATGAAGATCCATAATCCAAAAAATAAAATGAAAATTTTTAAGTCCGTTTGCTTGAGTCATTTTCTCCGAGTGTTCTGATTGGATTTTGTGTTATTGTAGTTTTTTTTTCTTTTTCTTCATTTTTTTGTGTTTTTCTTTAGTAATCAGAAGGCAATTGGATTGAGTTCTGGGTGTTCTTTTCGGGTTCACGCAAAATTTATACTAGGGAAGTACTTGCTAAGTTGGTGAGTTCTTTTAGGAGCAAGCACCCCTATATAAGAGGTTGGTACATTTAAAAATCCATATTTGAAATGATGTTTTATTCAACATAGTAAAATATGAATAAGTATAAAAGTAATAAAAGTTTCCTTCTGTGAGATACTCTTCGCAGGCGAGCCGTAGCCCTTCCGTGAAATTTCCCGCTCTTGCCAAGAGGCGTTTAAGTTTGGAGGATTTCTGGGAGAGAGTATCTTGATTCTTCTTGTTAATTTATTCTGACTCTGTATCTGACTGACTTTATCTGACTCAAGAGTAGAGTATCTCAAAATGACGGGTTTATATAGTATTTCACTTTTGACTTATGCTAAAATTTTTGCTCGCGCAATCTTAGCATAAGTACGAACATAAATTTAAAATGGTTTACAAAGTTATAATGGAGTGCTACATATATATATATATATAATATATATATTAATATATATTATATAATATATATATAAATATGTAGGAAGTGGACTATTATATTAATTATATATATATATATATTATATATATATATATATATATATATATATATATATAATATATATATATATTATATATATATATATAGTATAAATATTATAATATTATATCTATATATATACTCATATATTATCTAATCACTATACTATATATATATATATATATATATATATATATATTACTAATATATATATATATATATATATATATATAATATATATATAAGTTATGAATAGTCCTAAATTCGTGAGCTTTGAGTTAATAATTAATAAGTAAATTACAATTTTAAGTGAACCACGCTCTTAAAAAGCTTTTGAATTTTGAGCTCCTGGATAAGTTTCAGTTACTATCAAATAGTCTTTGTGATCAGATTTACCGCTTATTAATAAAATAATAATAATAATATTAATAATAATAATAATAATAATACTAATAATAAATTAATAATAATAATAATAATAATAATTATCAGAATAATATTTTTTTTAAATATTATATAAGTATTATAACCATAGCAATTCAATAACAATAACAATAACAATAACAATAACAATAACAATAACAAAAATAATAATAATAATAATATAATATAATAATAATAATATATCATTATAATAATAATAATAATAATCATATAATTATAATTTTAATTTATAATGCACTGTTGTAATTTAAACGATAATTTTATTTTTTGTAATTATTATTATTTATAGATTAATATGATTATCATAATTATATTATTTACATATTTATATATTGAATCAATAGTATTTTAATATAATTTTATTATATTAATAATATTAGATCTAACAACACCACACCGATATTGTCAATAATAATAATAATAATAATCATAATAATAATAATAATAATAATAATAATAATAATAATAATAATAATAATAATAATAATAATAATAATAATAATAATAATAATAATAATAATAATAATAATAATAATAATAATAAATTATTATTATTATTATTATTATTATTATTATTATTATTATTATTATTATTATTATTATTATTATTATTATTATTATTATTATTATTATTATTATTATATTATTATTATTATTATTATTATTATTAATTGTTATTGTTATTATTATTATTATTATTATTATTATTATTATTATTATTATTATTATTATTATTATTATTATTATTAATTTTATGAAATAATTATTAAACATAATAATAAAATAATAATTATATGAGTGTGTTAAAAACGGAAGAAGAAAAGTAAAAAGAAGCAAAAGAAAAGATCTAGAGTAGAGAGTACGAAGGAGGCTAAATTCTGAAAGAAGTCCTCAAAGGTTTTCTGTCTGAGGAAAAAAAAGATGTTTCTCATGTGTTAAAGCCAAATTATTATTTATAAGCAGCTAACAAATTTATTAAAAATCTACCTGAAATATTTTACAAAGGACTGGCCTAAATGGTTGACAGGGAAAGAGTTAACAGGGAAATGGTAGACACATCAGAAAAATTTCTCGTACAACCCGCCGCAAGCGTTAGGTTAGGTTAAGTTATTTTAGGTTATGTTAAGTTTTGTTGAATTCTTTAGAGAAACTAAATAACCAGATTTTTTTTTTAAACAAATTTAGACTATTTGACCTCTCGGTTATTTGGTACTATCTTCTTTTACAATTTTTACTGCATAAAAAATTTGAAATTAAAATCAGATTTTATTATAAAATAATTATTATTATTTTTTTTAACGAAATCAAAAGGAGGAGTAACAAAATTTTCAATCCAGATCTTTTCAAAAATTAGTTATTTTAAATAAATAATGAAGAGGCACCTGAATTCGGTGAAGAAGAGCAAAATTATCCCGTCAGTTATTTTTTATACAAATGAATAAAAAAAAAATAATTTGGACTTAAAATAAAGAAACTGTTAAAAGTGATTTCTGGTCTAGTTGTGGAGGTTTTGACTCAGTTAGTCAATATGAAGTTCTTGAGGCTGGGAAATCTTTTCTGCTATTTTACTCTTCCCATGAGCACTCGCAGGAGTATTACAAACACATTCTCAATGATAGACACCACCCTTCATCCATGCGGGATACTGTGTACAGAATAATAATAATAATAATAATAATAATAATAATAATAATAATAATAATAATAATAATAATAATAATAATAATAATAATAATAATAATAATAATAATAATAATAATAATAATAATAATAATAATAATAATGATCGTGGTTTATTTGTATAATTTTTCTAGAACTGTATTAAAGGTATCTGATTTCGGTATTAGTTTTCTTTTTTTTTTTTTTAGATAAATACCTGGTAAAATTCCCAATATAAACATAGAGTTGCCAACTGCTAATTTAGATGAGATGTTTCCTTTTTGCAATTTTAATTGAAATTTTAAAGATGTTAAAACAATACCGAAAGGGTTGAATCCCTTCGGATGTATTGGAAGCGTGAGGCTATAGGCTTTGCCGGGGGAGACACACCCTTCGGGGGCTAAGGGTTTTCCGCTTCGCCTCAACTCTTCCTGCGGAACTCCGTTGCGGTCCTCCCTTTTACACTCTATTCATATGTTATATTGAATGAATATTAGAACGGATTCACGAACACAAACTTTTTTTACTTAAGCAAATGTCAATGGGTTATGGATGTCTTTTCCCTATTTTAATTTTTAACTTAATCTCTCTAGCTCTTATTAACTTTTAATAATGATAAATTTAGTAAACTTTTTTTTTCCACAGAACTAATTTACCTAAGTCCTAATACTATCGTTTAGAGAATAAAAAAATTAATTAATCGACTCTAATTAATTAAATTAAAGGTGGTTAAATTGCATACTTTTCTATGGTATATCTTGAAAAACTTCCCTCAGGAACCATACATAAAAGAAAAGAATGCAATTAAACGATTTTATATTATTTTTTTGATATTTGCTTCAAAAAAAAAAAAAAAATAACAATAGATGAGACCAATAATGTCATTTTTCAAAAATTAATTTATTTTAATATTTTTATTCTTATATTATAAAATTTTTTTCATAAAATTCTTGTCTTTTTATTTTTACACAAAAAACAAGTAGCCTTTTTTTCTAATGGCTTTTATGGTGAATTTTATCTGTCATCAACAAAATTTGTTTTTAAATATTTTTTTCTTGTAACTTTTTTGAAAACAATAAACATTTGTTTTATTTATAATAACACTTTCTTTGTGTTTGATAATTTATACCAAGATGAAGTATAACGCATATTAAAGTCCAAAGACGATAGTATGTCATA
>JABUQX010028521.1:55000-78155 GCA_015478945.1 Trachelipus rathkii | reverse complement strand
GAGTAATATAATATATATATAGGTACTTACAAATTCCATAGAAACGTGTAGGATTCAAGCATAAATATTAGCACCACCCCCCCCCCTCACTAATCCCAAAAAGTCAAAATCACCTCTATTCTTTCTATATTTATGTAATTTTCTTGTTTTGTGTTTGTTTTTATTTCATCTATTAAGAAAATATATATATAGTTAATATACTATATATGTTATATATCTTTATATAATAATAGATATATATTAGTATAATTATTAGTATATATTTATATATACAATTAATAATCATAATAATAAATTAATTACTAATATATATATATATATATATACCGTATATATATATTAAGGATCTAACAATTATATATATACTATATTAATTAAATATATTATAATAATAATTGATTTGTAATACATATATATATATATAGGTTTTCCAATTTAATAATAATAGTAATAGTATATATAATATATATTATTATATATACATTAATTATTAGGAATTCCAAATGCTTACGTATATAGCGTATCGATATCAGCAGTCATCGAAGCCAGTTTATGTTGTATCCAAGTATTTTAATATGGCGCATACTTCTACTTTTGGTTGGTAAAAATTTATGAGAAACTTTTAGATTCAGTAATAAATCTAGCTTCGATATATATAGCTAGTACCAAGTTATGTTTTTTTTTCTCCTAGACTTCTTTTTTTAACTTAAATTTTTAGCGTTTCTCCAATTTGGGTTTTAGGGTAACATTTACCTAATTGGATAGCCATTATTATAATTACACCAAGATTTAGCTTCCACTTTTTTAGTTGGTCAATAGTATTTTTTTTTTTTTTCTTCTTTTTTTTTGGGTGCGGCAATTTTTGTTCAGAGTGTTGAGATCATTTAGTGATTTTTAAACTCTTATCTGGATGTATTCATTATTTAGATACTATTTCTGTATAAATAGGGTCTTTACCGTTTAAATTTCAGGCTTTTAAATTTAGTTTTTAGCGTACGAATAATTTTATCCTCATTTTTCTTTTTCATTTGTTTCTCAGAATTTCCTGATTCTGTTTTATATTATGATATTGTGTGTGTGTGTATGAGTAGCAGATTTGCAACAGAGCACGTGGCTCTCTATCTGACTTTACCAAACATCGAGTGGCTTGCCTAAAACTCTGCATCCATGGAATACCACCCTCTCTCATTAACATCTTAACTCCTAAATTTTTTGCTCTTGCTGTAGAGACCCCATTATGGCTAGAAATCATCTCAACTCATTTAATATATCCAAAACTATAACATTAATTTTATTAATTCCATCTGAAGGGTGGGTATGTGCTATGAACATAAAACACTCTACTAACACGTTATCGAGGAAACTTAAATGTCGTAAAAGCAAAATTCTTGGTTAAATCTTCTTCATGTACTACAATGAATGGTGTGCTTGGTGCTGACTGTGCTAACAATTAATATTGAGAATTTTTGATTACCTTACTCATTTCAGAATTTATTTTATCAAATACTGAGGTCTTCTATTTAGAGGATTTCATGTACACAACACTGAATGGTGGGGTCTCTGTTATCTGTTATTTCTAAGATCGGAAGTGAGCAGAACACTTAGTATTCTAAACTCGATCTGGAAGCATACTAATTAAAGAACTACACACATCCGGTAATCGTTCCCATTCAACCGACTCTTGAACACACTTTGACCTATGTTTCACCACTATATTCGCTCCTATCAGTTAATCTGAACCTTCGGTCCTCCTACGGAGTAAATCCGACCACAACCTTATATCAATTTTTTTAATACTTTCTCCAAACAGGCTCCATCCTCCCTATAGAGGTTTTTCTGAGCATTATTGATCGGGCCAGATTGGGAAGCACTTGCGTTGATACTTTTTACGCTAACTATTAAAAATTCGAGATGACTGCTCTGGACTCTGAAGACTTCATTCAGGCTTCGCCATTAAGGTGGGAGCTGTAAATCGTTGATGGGATGAGAGCAGGTTTATTCCTTCTTCTACTAAATCTTTTTTCCTCAAAATCCATGGTTTGATGTACTTCTTCTTCTGGCCATACAGGCTAGATGACAGTGTGTATCGGGTGAAAAAATTTCTATCGTTTCCTCCTATCACTTGCTAATTTTCATTCAGCTAGAAATCGTTGCAGGGCAAATCTTCGACTAAAGCGGACTTTCATTAAAACGAAAGTGCGCTGTGCGCTAACCTCCTTACCTACTGACAAATCTTTATCTGGCTCTTGCCAAAAACATCTCTAACATCTTTTCTATAAATCATCCTTTCATCCTCTTATTCGCTCTGATGTCTTATTTGCTAATACTCTCAACATTGGAAAAGCAATCTCCTTGTGCCTCCCTATATCTTCCTCGGTAAATCATACCCTGTTAACGATTCTTTGATCAATTGCGCTTCTTCCTCCTGCTTCTTCTCCTTTACTGGCTGATTCTTTGATCAGGGGATGGGCTCACCGGAAATCTTAAATGGAACTAGTAGGAAGGCGGTGCTCCGTGGATGGCATAATCCTCTCGAGTTTTGAGGGAAGTGTGCTGTGTGCTGACCCGCCTCCCTTCGCTAGGTCAACTATATTCTCTAATGCCTCAATACTAGCACTTCTCCTCAGTGTTGGAAGCACGCAATGTCCAACCTATTCCGAAAAAAAGGAAGCCGCTTTGATCCTTCTGAATATCCCCTATAGCTCTAACTTGTATTCTTAATCTAAGTCTTTGAAATCCACTCTCAACTCTTCCACTTCTTAGACATATGGAATCTCGATTCACTTCTTTGCCGTCTCGCACAGAACGGCTATCAGCGGTTTCAAAGGTTCTACTGGCGAATTATATTTCCTATTTAACAGATTTATGATTTTCCACCCTTAGGAACTATTTGGCCATTTGCTGGGGGGGGGGGGGATCTTGACGGATATCCCAAAGCATTTGACCGGGTATGGCAGCGTCACTGCTCTCCAAGCTTCAGTTCCTTTTGGGTTTCTTCTTTCTTTGGCTTATTATGTTCTAGCATATTCTTTCAATCGCTCAATATCAGCTGTTGTTGATTAGGGCGACTTCTTCTTTTTCGTGTCAATAGTTGGTGTTCCTAAGGGTTCTGTTAACAATTATTTTATTCTGTTATTTCATAATTTAGAATGTTTTCCCTTGTTTAAATTTACAGCCGTTCAGTATGCTGATTGACTTCGTAACCCTTCATTCTAATCAACTATATCAATTCTGCTCCCTCTTTTACTTCTTAAATTGTACCTCTCTTCTTAATCTTTCTGATTCTATTCTCGCTGACCTGATAGAATTTCCGGGTGGGTCGTGTAAACATAAACTTTTACGACAACGTAGTATGTCCATATAGGTTTGTGAGATTAAGCCTTTACAGCATATGAATTATATTATATATATATATATATATTTAAGATTATATAATATATATAATATATATATATAATTTATTATATTATATATATATTATTATAATATAATAATAATATCTACTAATATATACGATATATATAGATATTATATATATAGATATATATAATATGATATTAATAATAATATATTAATATTATATATATAAATATTTATTTATAATTATTAATATTATTAATTATATATTTATATATATATATTTATTATTCATTATATATTATACCGGTATATATATATAGCGTTCGGCGGGGTTGACTTGGAACCACCTTAGGCATAAGTCTTGTCTCCCGACTCTCCCCTTATGATATTTTTTTGGTGAATTTTTTTTTTTTTGTAAAATCTCTCAACATTATTATTCCTGTGCACTCACTCAAAAAAAATAATAATGTAATTTCTAAATAATATAAAGTTTTATTAATAGTTTTTGAATAAGCGTCTGAGTCAGACTCTGTACCTTGGAAGTGAGTACCACCATTAGGGAATCGATTATACCATTCTGATTTAAATTTGTACTTATTTTACCCGTATAAATATTTTCAAATTTTACATTAATTAATTATTATTATATAATAATTTATTTATTCATATAAAATCGTATATATATAGAATAAAAATGTAAATATAATCATAATAAAATAAGAATAAATATAAGGTGGTTCTATTTATTTTTCAATACATTGATAGTAATGTGACTTCAACCTAAAATCCATTGTTGACACTTTGGTTGAATTCGTTTTTTTTACTTACATTTCATTATTTTTAAAAAATTCACTTTAATTTCGTAACATTTTTTATTATATTTAAATTTAATATTTATAGTAAATAAAATTGTCTAATAATAATACGAAATACTGAATAAACACTTGTGGTCTCGAGTCTACCCTCCTCATCAATTTTTGATCGCGGTGTGAATCGGACCAAGTTAAGTCCCGTGATTTTTGCCACTAATTCTGTTTGGATCAAAAATTTACGTTGCCAGTTTAAAGCTAATAATATATTCGAGTGTATCCACTGAAAAATAATTAATAAATCTATCCACAAATTTTTCATTTATATAATACTTAGTTAAAAAATATCGAGCATTTCCAATACTTAGACACCTACATTAGGAGAAGCCAAACCCCTTAATTTCTATACAATTTGCTTACAAAATATAAAAACTTCTAGAATTTAAAGTATGAGCTAATAAAGATCCTTTATGATAAGTTGATGACTGCCTTGCGCATATTAAATGATGCGAATTTTTTTATTTTTTTTTATTATTTTATTTAGAGTGGCACTCGAATCGCCCCTCCTAAAGTGATGCGGACCTGGTCACTCCGCACCGCTATATATATATAATTATATAATAATATTTATATATTATATATATTTTATTATATATAATATTTTATATAATTATATATATAGTTTATAGCTTATATATTTATTATTAATATTATATATATATAGGATATTATTGGCAATTTACTATATATTAAACATATATACGCGTCAAGTTATGAATATTATATATGCTAAGCTCCGTTGGGACGTTTCCATATCACGGCTAGATTTCCGCTTACGTTTAAGCTCTGTTTGAAGTTCATTATATGACTAATTGTTTTATCGAAGTATATTTATATAGATTAATTTTATTATTATATATATATATATATATTATATTATTATATTTTATATATTAATAAGATACATATTAATATAATAATATATATATTATAATTAATAATATATATATACCTTATTTTATATATTTTTAAATTATATATATATAATTTATATAGTATATTACTGATAAAGGAAAGTATATTTCATATTACGTTTAATCGTTAAAAAGAATAATTATTTGTATATATATTAATATATGTATAATATATATAAGATATATATAATATTATATAAGATATATTATATAAATATATATTATAATATATAATATATATATTATAATATATATATATAGTATATATATATATATATATATATATATCATATAATGCCGTACCGTCAAAGTAGAAATTTATATTGCAAGCTTCGCTGAAATATACACGTCTGATTTTCGCGTTTACAATAACTTATTGCTGTCATGACCAATTTTTAAGAGTATTAAGTAATATAAATATTATATATATAGTATTAGTATATAATATTAGTCTAATAATATAAATTTTTTATAATAAATATTTATATATATTTTATATACCTTAAATATATATTGAATATTAATAATTCATGGCCCATATAAGGGCTCGAACCGATGGGAACAGAAGGGGGCGATTTTTCCATACCCCGTAGGGAGGGGTGAAGGAAACCCCGTTGACACCCATAAGCCAAAGAGCGGTGGGTTCAGGGAGAAGGTATGACTCCTCTCCTGTAGGGGGGGAAATAGTCCTTACCCTTGTCGTTCCACGGAGGCGAGCAGACCCCGATCCTTGCCATTAGGTGTCTACCCTTGGGGTATGCGATTAGTTTAAAAACATTATTATTTTTTTGAATTAATGTGTACCCGAAGGGTTACTGCCCGATGGACTGAGATCAGGTCTCTCGGCCTTCCAGGAACGACGGGGTAGGACTATTTGACCCTCGGGGAGGGTCTCCGGAACCCTCCGCTCTTGGATCTTTGGGTGTCACGCGGACGAGTTCCTCCACCCACTCCCCTTATAGGGGTATGAAAACTGTCCCCTTCTTTCCCTGGCGGCTCGAGCCCCCTAATTGGCCTATGAATCATTAATATATATATATATATAGATATATATATATATATATATATATAATATAATTTTACTATATATATATATCCATATTTTATAATATAGATATATATTATATAAATATATATAAAATATAATATAATCTCTAAAATTTGTTTCTATGAACATGATGATCAGAGATATAGTAATGTATCATGTCAACGAAAGCTTCATATAATTTCTACTTGACGGTTACGGTAAATAGTATTAAAAATTAATTATAATTATATTAATATTAATATATATATATATAATATATATTGTTCCTAATAATAGAAAATATATAAATAATTAAATCATTTAATAACATCTATATCTTTTTTATTATATATATTAAATATTTTTCTTTTTACATTACGTAAAAATATTGTTTTCCTCAATAATTATTTTTTATTTAAATATTTTAATTTTTTACGTACATTTTTTTAAAAATAAAATCATTGATAATCAATAAAACAATTATTAAATATTGATAATTAATAATACCGATGTATCGAATAGGTTGAAACGCATTGTCGACCTCATTCTTCATCCCCTACTCAAACGAAAAAAGCCAAAAAATTATATATTTCCTAGCGTTTTTTTTTCATATTTTTATTAAAAATATGCATTTATAATCTACGATAATCAGTGAAAAAAACTTCAAAGAATTGTTTGATACTTTTTTTGAAATTATAAGTTTAGGTGATTGTAAGACCTGCCGATCATTTATTCACCTTCAGTCTAAGTTTACCTCTATCCTTCATTTTTACCTTTTTCTTTATAAAACCCAGATGTGGTTTTTTTGGTTTTTTTCAAGTGGGTTTATGTGAAATAAAAACCATGGGGACAACCATTGTCCCAATCGTGCCAACCCTGCATATAACATGATTTAATGTGGTAGCAAAAATTTCAAAATTTATAGAAACCTTGCCAAAGCTTGACCTAACTTTCATGGCTTTCTTTTTGGTACTAATCAGTAACAAGGATTTTACCTAAAGTAAGTAAATCGAATGATAATGTTTTCACTACATTTTAGGCCCGTTTTTTTTTTTTTTTTTTTTTTTTATAGTACACCCCCCCTCCCTGGCAAAAGCCCTAATCTAGGAGGTTGGCTCAATTTTGTGTCTGGCTCAAGATGGAGCCACGGAAGGATAACACACCTCAGACGTCCGACCAAGTGATGAACCTGGTCTTTCGCTTAGTTGGGCGAGTGCTCTAACAGCTGAGCTACCGGATGCCATTTTGGTGCTTGATCCGTTAATTCTTGACTTATACGAGCAGACTCCACCGAATGTCCATTCTTCTTTTCTTCTTATAATAATGATGTTGGTCCATTTATTAATTTAATTAACTTTTATATCAAAAAGAATCAAGATTAAAATTTTTGTGCTCCTCCATTATATTAAAATAGATTTTAATTTTTTTAATTTTGTTTAAATTTTATAAAATTTACGTCCGTTCTCCACCGCAGTCGGCTCATGAATTAATTATACTTTCATTCAATAAAATCAGCTTTAAATTTAATATCTTCCAAATCGATGAGTTCCATCACAATAGTTGATCAATTATCAATTTGGATTTGTTTATTTTTTTTTTATTTCTGCTTATTTTATTCTCAAATCACTTCTCCAACATCAGCTGATTCCAATTGTTTGTAAACAAACCACGAATTATTTTTAGCTGCGTTTCCAGAAGCCTGACTGCAGCCCGGGCGGCAGGGTTGCCAGATGGTACGGAGAACTTTTAGCCACAGATTAGGGTAAAATTTACCAAAATTAGCCGCGATATAATATATATTATATACTTATATAAATTTTATGGTTGATTTATGTAGATAGTATATTAATATTATACAACAGTATAGTTATATATATTGTTATATTATATTTATATATGGGATATATAATATGATAGAAAGGTAATATATATATTATATATATATATATTATATATATATATATATATATAGTAATGTTATATATATATATATAGTATAATATATATAATATTCTTATATTATATATATATTATATAGATTATATAAAATATAATTATTTAATTTATTTATTATATATTATATTACTATAATATAATTATTTAATTATATTTATATTATTAATAGATATTATTATTATATATATTATATTATAATTATATATATTATATATATTATATTATTATATATTAAAATATATAATATATATATCTTATATAGATTATCATTATATAATTATATATTATATATATTTTATTATATATATATAATAGTATTATTATATATTCTATATATATTTTATTTATCATATATATATATATTGTTTAACTTTGCTAAGTTATAAAATAATTACCAAATCTCTAACAAATGAACATTTTACTCTTGAAAGAATTATTTAGAATAACAACTGATTAACACTAATAAAGAAAATTAAAAGTGTCTTACTCTTATAAATAATTACGCAACTTTTTAATAATGCTTAGATCTACCGAATTTTATTACCCTCAAACACAGTTCCTGCCACTGCTCTATCCTCGAATTAATAAATTATACTTATCAGAGATCCCTTTGCAATTGTATCTATAAGAAGGTTATGCCAATTAATGGATGTATTTCCAAAAAATTTAATTTTACTTTCAGAACGATATTGCATTGTTTTTTATTTTTAAACTTAAATTTCAAGAAGAAAATTTTAACAGCTAAATATTTCCTATTAATTTAGAGATATATTGTTACTAAATTTGCTCCAGAAATATTTCCCTAAAATATGTTTTAAACAATTTAATATTGATTAATAATCAAAAACAATCTTTTTCCAACGATGAGGTCACAGTACTAACTTTTTTTTTTATTATAATGCATTAGATCAAGGAGGTTTGCGCGACACTACATGCGCCTTGCTCTCAAATTGTTTAGATATATTACAGGGGAAACAAATTGAAATAATCGTTTCTACTAAATTTATATGTTTAATATTATTTTTAAAAATAAATTAAGTTAATATATAATAATTAATATTTTAGTACAGAAATATAGAAAATTTATTATAATTTAACATTCTCCCAGAGAGTAATTGTAGCCTCTTGGCTTACTAAATGACTATTTTAATGAGTCTAGTTTGGACTTAATGAGCTTGTCACACTTTAGGCTGCTTGACGTTATATGTTTACTAACTACTGCCTACTCAGTCATCAGTTGATTTCAAGGTTCGAAGACTTATCCTTATCGCAATCGACGCGATCCATTAATTATGACAATTTCTAATGGATTACAAATATATCCCCCTCTATTGATATGATATAATTATTACCATTACTTTGTTTAACTTTAACATTTCTATATTTTAGTTTCATAGAACCCTCAAGACAAAAACCTCGTAACATACCAAGAACTGTGGTTGTGAACGTCCAGGTTTACTAATTAATATGAAACCATGCATAATGTATCTTCTACCATCGTATTTTGATTATATATCAGTCATAGCTTCCCTTAGATCTAATAGGTAAGCTTTCTTCATACCATAGTTGTTTAAACTGATTAAATAATTGCTCTTGAGTATCAAGAGTGCTTTCTAAAGAAACCTAGTCTGGTTATTTTAAGAGGTCTGCATTTGCATTCGTTAATATAAGAGTAGAAAGACAATTCAAACAATTCAAACGTAGTAGACAATTAAAAGATGAGGAACCAAGATCACTAGCTTCTGATCTATATGTGAGAGGCCTGCTGTTAATAGCATTTTTTATAAAAGACAAAGTTGTTAAAAGTTCAAAATAATTTAACCTCTTCCTACCAATAACTTCTTTATACATACAAACTTTCAAAGTGCGTATTTGACGCTCATAAAAAGACCCCCACCAAGCTGATAATTGGGAATACGAATATGCTTAATATTGTTAATTTTGAGTTCATCCCTGAATTCATTGGACCCCAGAGCCCTTGACAAGATGTCTGCCCCTTTCACGAATGTTCTAGGCGTATCAGAGTAAAGTAAGTCTGGAATGGTCTATAGGTTACTCAATAAAGCCTTTGAAATAGCTAGTAAAAAATTGTCACACCATTCTAGGACTAGTTCTAAATGAAATTGATCTTACATTAAGACAGTGTGAAGTATAGGATAAACATTCTTTCCGAGTGGTCACTGTTAGTCATCAATTAGTCACAAATATATGTGACCAGTTAAAGTCATATAGCCTGTGAATTGTAATAGCATTACTAATTCATATGATGCTTTAGGAAGTTCAGTTCCGACTTAGGATTATTAAAAGCATTCACATTTATTTTTCTCCTTTCTCCACACTGATTTAAGACCTTTTTTTATTGCTATGCGAGCTTTGGGAATCCAGAAAACTTGGTTTCTAATATAATTAAATGGTACTATTCATAATCCCAATGCTGCATTTTTTTTAATGAGCCTTCAAAATTAAAATGGTGGTGAATTAATGTGGGTATATCTTGACAATAAGATAGCATTTTTTGATCATCATAATTAAAGTAAGTACATTATAGAATATCTACCCTGTTGATCTTAAAATGTCATCACCATTCAAAAATAAATATTAAGTTTTAATAGTTAGGATATTGCCATACCTTCTTGTCCGATTTTAAAAATGCAACTCTTTAGTATATGAAGAGTGATTTTGTACTTTTTTGGATCCATATATTTAAAGCTTTTTGCAAGGGTCTTCCTTAGTAATTTGAAACTTTATTGAGAAACATAAACAAATAGCTAGTTAATTATTAACTTTTTCTAAATTAAATATAATTATTATTTCAGATATTTCATCAATATTATTATGTTTATTATAATTAATTTTTTTTACGTATTTTAAATTTAATTGTAGCTAAAATTATCTAACTTCTGCGAGAAAGTGAAAGATGTGGTAAATTTTGCCAACCTCTCGATCACTTACAAAGCCACTCTGGGACCATGTTTCTCACATTATTTAATTTTCGCAATATTTGTTTAAAAGTTAAATCCCCTGGTCAAAGGTCTGCTGAGGTTTTTTAGCAGTTTGCACTAGTGTTAAAATACTAATTTTAGTTTATATTATTTGATGTTCACATCACAAGATATAACATCTATTTTAACCTTTATTTACATACTTAGCCTATGATCCTTGGTTTCCAAGCCTGTCAAAGCCAATTAAGAACTATCTTGTGAGTCCACACCGTATATTATACATATAATTCAAAAAAAAATGTTTAAAATAAGAATCAAACATTAGTGGATAGTCATTTATCTAAAGCTAAAGGACCTCTAATATTCTAAGTGGGAATACTATAGTGTCTTTTTAACAGGGTGGTTTACTTGTTGCGTCCTTTGGTCAAAACATAGGAGGGTAGTTGTTCCTTCACTTGAACGTGTAGCAACATAATAAACCCATTAACAATGTTTACCGAAAACTCACAATATATCAGGGACCATAGGTTTCCTTTTCATTCACAACTTGAAGTCGGAAACTCATCTTATACTTCAATTCATTTAAATCCTCCTTCAGTTTACCTCATTCAGTGTCAACATCTCCCCAGGTCATATTAATACCGGACGTAAAATTCGTAGAATTCTACACCTCAAACACTTGCTCATTTAACATAGCGATAATAATGTTTTGTAAAGAACATAGTCCGTAAAAATAGTCCTACGCAAGTAAGTGATAACGTAGATGTAAATAAACAAAACTCAATTTTACCTCAAATTGAGAGCAGGGTTAGATATTTTTTCGATTTTTTTAGATATTAATCAATTTTTGATTTTTCTGATATTTTAATTATTTTTGATGTTTGATATTGTAGGCACAAGTTGCTTTTTTAATTGTTTAAATTAGTAAATAATCCTAATTATTAAATAATTAATAATAAGTTTAGCGAATATAATTATTAATTTGTGTAGTTAAGTTTTTTAAATTCATATATGATACATGGTATTGTGATATTTTAATTTTGTACTCGCCTGTTAAGCTGTTTATAACTTTATAGTTTATACTTCATCTGATGAATTGATTAATTATCTGTATAAGTTGAATGATACTAAATTTTTCAACCTGAAATGGACTATTAATCATCTTCTGATACCAAAAAAAAAGAAGTTGTTTTTGTAATATTCTTCCCTTTATATTATAGACAAAAGCATTTTTCATTTGATTTAGGCCTTCCATAATTTATTATTCTAAAAGTACTAATAAGTCTATATATAGTTAGATTATTGAGAGTTCATTACAATCTGAAACCAGCATTAGATGAGAGCCTAATCAAAGAGGTTGTCTTTAGATATTTTAGAAGAGCAATTAAAGACAGGTCTTATCTTGGTTGTGATCTGCTCCTCACTTATTAGAAGAGGTTTGCTGGTTCTGTTCTCGTTAAATTTATGAAATTGTTCAGGTATTCTCCATACCAAAATGAACTAAAATGGAAGATATTATTATAACTTTTCCCACAATTCCTTGTTGTCTTAAGAAAGAATAGAACTCTATTATAATACTCTCCTAATAGAAATATCAAAATTTGATTAGCAACATTTTTTATATTTTATTCTTTTGTGACCGAAGGAGTGTTAGCTTGTTAAAATAATTGCGTCATTCCTGAAAGAAGTAGATGCTATGTTTTTTAATCATGATCTCATCATAAGAGGAGCTTGAGCCATTATCCTCTTTGTAAAAGGATTTAGAATAAAAAGGATTTAAAATAAAAAAAGATGCTGAAAAGATGAGGAGAGATAAAGAATTCATTCATAAATTTATCCAACCTGTTGTTTTTGTGAGATCCGATTCATTAGGATTAGGCCATCCGAAAGTCGGATAGCAGCAGGAGCCGAGATGAGGCGGAGGCGATTCCGGAACGAAAGCTTTGTTGTTCTCATGACTCTCTCTAACTACAAGGAAAAACAAAAAAAGAAATGGGGGTGGAAAAAAGAAGAAAAAGTAATAATAAATAAACAAGTCGTCGAAAGGATAAAAAAAGAAAAAAAAAAAGAAATAATAACAAAAAAAGAAGTTTAATTAAAACCACCTCTCTTGCTATTTTGAATGAGACAAGTGTCACAAACTATTTTTTTGTTAAATTTAATTATAAACCGAAAAATACTTTCCATTCCTTTGCGCACAACACACGCTTATACACAATCAGAAAACTCTACATACACACCCACAAACAAACAAAAACCTATACACCTGAAAAAATAACTATTAACATCCATTTCTAAAATCATACACAGCATTATATTCTTCTATTCATTATTATTGTTATTATTATTAACTTATTATTCCTAGGAGCGTCAAACAATGGACTGAATGGACGGCCGCTACATCTTTACTTGAAAGTACACTGCTATCTTCATCACTCTAGAGATACAAGAACAATTGCAAATTAAAAAGAAAAAATTAAAAAAAAAAAAAAAATAAAAATAAAATAAAAAAATTTCACGCGTTTTTCCTTAAAAAAGATGTAAATGTTTTTGACCATTTCTTTTTTAACAAATTTCTTATTTTAAGCGGATAAAATAAAATAAGATATAAAACAAGGTTTTTTAATAGACCATTGGAATAAAATATTTAAATTAGGATTTATAATTAAATTTTGAAATTGGGGTATCACGCTTACCCCGGTATCGTGTTACAGTTACCAACGAAAATTAAGGTCAGTGCTTCTAGGGTTAAGCAAAGTGCATAAACTCTAATTTGTGTAAATAATTAATTAATGTTTTCGAACAATAATCGTTAAGATTAAAATATAAAATAAATGAAAAATAATAATAGAATTTAAATATAAGTCCTTAATAATTATACCATACATGATAATACTAAAATATAGATAATAATAATAATAATAATTCTTAAAAAATAATAATAATAGTTGATGTGAAGCTTTGAGAATTGTTTAATAATTAAAATGAAATGGTATATAATACTGAAAATCATAATATTATTCAAATAAAAAATCTTTCTTGGTTTAATGTAGAATGTGCTCTGAAATTCTTATTGTGATTTTCAAATAAGCGAAATTGAAATTGAAAATGAAAAAAAAAAAAAAAAAAAAAAGAAAAAAAAAAATTATTTGTAAGATCAAGATAAGCCCAAATATTTCAATAGGAATATTCTATAGAGAGATAATAATAAAAGTAAACAGTATTATGTAATAATAAGCGATGATGGATATATCATTTCAAATAATTTATTGATAGTGACTAGGTGGATTTAATGAGAGCACGGAAAGCAGAGCTTTCGGAAGGACAGTTGGTTGACCTGTTTTAAAACTCTCTAAATTGGGGCGGAGCAAATTGCGCTGCTCGTACAAGAAAGGAATCGGCGGACTAACCTCCCTCTCGGAAAAAGTTTCTGTATCGGGCGTCTGACGCTGGAATAAGGTATTTAAAAAAAAAAAAAAAAAAATTCATAATATTAGAATAAAGATTTTATAATTAAATGAAAAGGCCGGGGATGATATTACCTATAATAATGACAACAAAATGCAATTGAAAAAAAGAAAAATATATAAGAAACTAACAAATGTTAACCCAATTATTTGTAAAATCTTAGCATGTGGAATAATAAAATGATATTTCCAGAATATCCAGCACGGCGACGGCGTCTGCCCCCCATGATCGTTCCAAGTTCCGGAGAGGGAGGAAAGGAAATGTTTTTTCGGGGTTGGACAATGCCCGAATTATCGCGCGCGCCGTGATGAGCTTACACCTTTAGGAGCGCTTGACCACCGAGTCACAGTCGTATTTAAAGCAGAATTTGAGCGATTAATACAAGGATCTCAAGGGAAATGCGTTTCCAGTCACGAAACTTTAGAAAATGTGTAGGCCTTAATTGTATATCAGATTATTAAAATAATTAACGTGTTGGTTGTAATCAAAAAATCAAATGATGCTTAAAAGCGAAAGCGCCCCTGCGGACGCCTCTTCAGATCTCACATCTGAGTAGAAAAAAAAATAACGTGTTACAAGAAAAGTTATTTGAGGTTCATAATCTAATATCGATATCAAATATTAATGTGCATGGGTGAAAACTCCACCTTCTTTCAAATTTTCAATGCTCATCCATAGGGTACTTTGAGCCTTATCCATTACGTAGAGATAAACTTAATGATATTATCTTAAAATCAGAATACGCGCTCATTAAAATTCGGGGCAAACAAAAGAGCGAAGCTTACACCGAGAAAGAAATATGGGAGGAGTCAAACCGTACGAGCCCTCATTCTCTTCTTCAACAAGTGCTGAACCAAATGCGGGATAAGTACCAAAATTCACCGCCCGTCTCTTGGGGAAATTCTTGTGTACGGTTCCTTTAAATCCTAAACAATTCGCAAGCTGTGAGAAGGCTCACATCAGAAAAAAAAAAAAAGAATTTTCTTGTTGAAGAAGCTGCCTTACTAGTGATAGAAAATAATAATCAAATAGTAGCAAAATAACATAAATGATATTATAAGAAAGCAGACCTATGCCTTATTCTAGAAATTAATAAATTCAATTTTTTAAACCTGCCAAGTTCACATTCTTAATGTCTGCTAAGAGTAAGATTTACCAAAGAAATTTGTACGGCGCTGTCTTATTTCAGAACAACAACAATATATAGTAAATGCCGACAAACGCACAAATCAAGCAGACATGAAAATGCAGACGACACAAAAATGGGTGTTATGAAAGAGGATGAGGACATTATCAGCATAGTGGAAAATCTGCCCTGCAAATCTTCAATGTGACGCGGGGGGATAAGAAGAATTTTATTAAAAGATAGTCATTAATGGCGTTCTAATATGTGTAAAACCTATTATTCTCTCTTTTGGGCCTATTTCTAAGCGGGTGTCAACAGCCTCACTCACCGAGCAATCTGAGCTGTCACGGACTAATTCTAATTGTTCTGATTCTATTTATCTATGGCTTAATAAATAATGTAACCCATCAATCAAACCGGCACAATATGGCACATAACCTTCTAACGAAATCAGAAACAACCAGCTAATCTAATAAAAATAGATATATATTTATTAAGGGTATATAAAGTAGACACTGCCGCAGACAGACGCACGAATTCAGAGGCCCACAGAATGGATACTCTACAAGCCAATGACTACCACAGACCCACAAACAGCAGATCAGCAGATCCAAAGTGTTACAAAAAATAACACTCATCACCGAAATTGCGCACAAGCCATAAATCACAGACTTACCGTGCGCAGTCGCTAGATCGCCCGCCAACTCACACCATACCTCGCCCCACCAGCAAAAGACGAATTCATCCGACTATAGTTTCTGTGCCACCTGTCCCTACCTGTCCTGAGATTGTAGCTCGCACGCACACTTACGGTGCACACCGATCAGCCTCGCGAATACTAGCTGACACTGCAGCGTAAGCAGCCTATCGACCGCAGCCTCAACCTGAAGTCGCGATAAAATGAGACCAAGTCAAGATACATACTCAGAGAGCAAGCCCCTAACCAACAACCCACAATAGTCTCCCGTCGCTCATTACGCTCAGGGATCCACCAATTTTTTGCCAGATAAGGGAACAACATTTCCGCACCTTCGATCCACTACCTACCCCAGTTATCTCAAAAAGCAAGGCTACCCACGCCCCCAGCCGGTCGCAACCAATAATCCACCCCCTGACATCCACACCATTGATTATACGAATATTCTAGTAATAATTGTATTATACTATCTCGATTCTCCAATCATACCGCACACAATCAAGATTTTACAAAAAACAAAGCATCGATCACTACGAACCCAATAAGGCCGATTCATGTAGGCGGAGACCAAACCTCCAGCTACCTCGGTTTCGCCACTTGCGAGTATCAACCTCACCATGCAGTTACGACACCCCCTGCATTTAACCACCATCAAGTATTCGACCTGACTCAGCATGTTCATATCTAACAACCAATACAACAGCACGATAATCTTACACACGTCAGAATTTGAACAAATTAAAATGACAAGCGTCTGAAGAAACCTATCAGGCGAACCTCATCACCTACTATCCAATACCTGAACACCTCATCGCATCGATGAACTGCGCTTACTCAGGGACCACAGTCCACATAAAGCATCACAGCTGATGGCGGGAAAGGTGCCTACTTGCTGCATCGTCTTCCCATACATTCAACCTTATTCGAATCCATTTTATTATATGAATTATTTGTTTGAAAAGCCTAGTGTGTTGTAAATCGTCAATATTATCTAATTGCCAAGCAAAACAAAGCTATTTTGTTATTACCAAATGTAGGGGCCGAGAATGAAAAATACAAATGCTCGGGGTGCCTTTAAGCGATTGTCAATTTAACCGGCTGATACTGTCGTGATATTATTAAAATATCGTGTTTTTATTAATTTGTTTAGTACAAAAGTAATTACGTGCTATTATTGCAAATTATAGATTTCAATTATGGCATCTCGTCAATATTATTATTTCACCGGTGACAGATAAACTAGGAGTTGAAAAGCCCAGAAAAATAAAAACCCCCTTTTTCACTCCCATCATCAATGTAATTAATAGCTATTTAACTTGGTCCTGGAGGAAACGAGAAAGAGAGTAGAGGTGTTGGGCCAAAGGTTAAGGAGGTTGTAAAAGCCTCCAAGAATTTCCAGTGAAGGTAATATTAAGTGAATAAACTATATATATAATAAACCTGCGTTTTTTAAATTATTTTTGTTGTTTTACCTCTAAAAAATATTTTTCGTAGAAAACTGAATTAAGGCGAAGACCAAAATTATAAAAAATAAATATTATTATTATAGCTACACTTCAGCCCTCGAAAAATAACAAAGCTTGACCCAAAAAATTGCAAGAAAATGTTAAACTTTAAAGATTTTCAAAATGAGAAAAGTAATAAAAAAAACTTACTTATTTTTGCCCCACCGACGAAGCGTAATGTTGAGGACCTTAATTAGGACACACACACATCAACAAATAATAACCTTAAACGTTAATCCCATTGCAATAAATCATTAATATTTGAAATTTGAACATCCTACACGAGAGGAAACCACAAAAAAAATCAATCTTCTCGGACGCAGGAGGTGTCGGTTCGATCCCTTGAGAGGGAGAATAAATGCGTTTCTCTGTCTTTCATTTCTCGAGTGATGCTTATATCATTGATCAATGTTTTCCTTTTCTTAAAAAAAAAAATGGAAACATTTCACGTCTGATTTCATAGAGAGTAATATTGTTTTTGATATAACAAAACGTTGAAAAATGGTATGTGCGAAACACACATCAAAAATATCGACAGATTTGTTGGAAAAAATAAAAAATTGAATATTTACGCAATTGCATCTGTTACACTAATCTCAAATATATATATATATATATATATATATATATATATATATATATATATATATATATATATATATATATATATATATATATAATATATATATATACCGTTATATGATATGATAATTTAGTAGCACTGATCTGGCCTTTTATATATATATATATATATATATATATATATATATATATATATATATATATAACTTTTATATATATATATAATATATATATATATATATATATATATATATATATACCGGATCCCTGGTTCCGGCCTTTTAAAGGTCATCGGCCAGAGACCCATAATTTAGAAATGGTGATTATGTTTTTCACAACAAAGTTATTTGATTGAAATAATACTGTGACATTTGATATATGTATTTATAAAGAACTAATTCTCACACAAAAAATTACAAATAGAATATATTTTATTTTAGTAATAAATATTAAAGCCAATAACATTTTCATATTTATAATAAAAACCCATTAATGAAATCACTACTGTAATTTATTATACGAATAACCATTTAAAAACTTTTTTAAACAAAAAGTAAATAATAAAATATATATATATATATATATATATATATATATATATATATATATATATATATATATATATATATATATATATATATATAAATAAATATATATTTTATATATATTTGTATCTATGTCCACCAAAGCTATGAACAAAGACTGATCTCTATAATGATTAATTGGCCCTATTCAAGAGATCACTTTGATATAGCAAATAATAAAATAGTTTTGGAATAGTGAAACGTTCTTTATTTATTTCTTTATTAATTATGTCTAATGACTATTTTACATGAACACACATTAAGATATTTCACTGTTCAAAATTTAATTGTTTTTAAAATACTTTCAATTTAATTACCATTACAATATCAATTTTATGACCGAGAGAGCGTCAAGATGTTCGCACTCTGATCTACATTTTCTAACTGAACTCTATGCCATTTGGCACAGGCGTTTTGGGAGCCAGAGGCACCTCGGTGACCTTGGATAATACACAACAAGAAAGAAGGCAACAATTATTTCGGCTTTTACAACAGGACTTATACAAGGTTTTCTTCCAACTGTGTACCAGAAATCTTGGTAGCACTTACATATATCCTTTATAAATTTTATACAATGTAACGAGTACGGTACATAATGGTTATCTCAAAAGTTGCCTGTAACACCCCCTTCTGACAATTTTAAAAAAAAGTTTAGGATAGAGGAGACAGTGGCTACTAAAGTTAGAGGGTAAAACAATAATTTTCACCTAACATAATAGCTCTCCTACTGGAGGCAACTCTGCATTTCTATGTAACACCTTTACTTTAGGCGTTTTTACCATCTGAAAGAAAACGGATTAGTATTTTATTTATTTATTTATTTATTTTTTTTTTTTTTTTTTTTTTTTTTTTTTTTTTTAATGTGTTATTTTCTCTTTCTAAATCTACTAAGTTATAATATATGCGAACGTTTCTTAAATTTTCTAAATGAGGTTTCCCATTTTTTTCGATAAGTACGTTCTGTTTATTAACTTTTATAACTTTAAAAGGGCCGACATAGCGGGGAGCTAGTTTGCCGACATTAAACTGTGTCTGCCGCACCACGACAAATTTTGCCTCATGTAACCCTTTAGGCACAAAGACGTGTCGATTTTTATAATTGGTGTGTGGAGCCAGCGGCTGCGCCAAAAGGGCGGCTAGCTTTTTAACATATGCATTATATTCTATTGGGGCCGTTTCCGAAGCAGGATCCACTAATCCACTAGGTATTGCTATATTTTGGCCAAACATCAAGTTTGCGGGGCTGAGACCGTTCTTTGTTATCGGCGCGAGTCTCAGAGTGAACAACACCATAGGTAAGAGGCTCGGCCAGTCGGAGGGGCTTAAATCATGTTCCTGCAACATACATCTCAGACAAGCCAGCAAATTCCTATGACTTACCTCCAGGAGGCCATTACATCTTGGGTTTGAGCTACACGTAGTCCGGTGCTCCATTCCTACGGCCCTGCAGACTTCTTCAAACATGCGACTAGTGAAATTAGCACCTAAATCCGAAATAATTACCTGCGGGATTCCACAGAACGGAAATAGCTCGTGAATGAATGCATTCAATATTTCTCCCGAATTTATTTCTTTAAGAGGCACAGCGAACAAGTACTTACTGTAGCGGTCAATTAAGGTAAGTAGGTATTTGTATCCTCTTGCATTAGGTAACTTCAGTATGTCAACATGAACGG
This sequence comes from Trachelipus rathkii, assembly GCA_015478945.1. Taxonomy (NCBI): domain Eukaryota; kingdom Metazoa; phylum Arthropoda; class Malacostraca; order Isopoda; family Trachelipodidae; genus Trachelipus; species Trachelipus rathkii. The sequence continues at coordinate 57,449 of JABUQX010028521.1, read as the reverse complement.
CTTGAAACTTCTTCGTCACTTCTTTAAAAACACCGTAATCAGGACTTATACCTGGTACTGTTTTATTTTTTTGACATGCTGAGCACGTGCGGATAAACTGTTTTATTTTTTTATGCATGTGCTGAAACACAAATTCATTTTTTATGCTCAGGAGGGTTTTATTCACACCCAAATGTCCTTTATTGTGGTATTCGCTAATTACCTTCTGCACACTCTTTTCCGGCACAAAAACGCGCGAATAGTTTAAAGAGACATCGACCACTAATTCTATCTCCTTTTTGTTATAAAAGAATTTCTGCCTTATTAACTTCAAAGTTGTTTTCTCTCTCTTCGCCATCAGATCATTAAGGTATTTATCTGACTGTTGGTGCTGTCTAATTTCTTCAAAGTCCAAATCTCGCTTGAAATGCGAGAATAATATTTTTGCATTTTTATCAAACGTGGTTACTAAATTTATTTTGGAAATTTCCAATTTGGCCGCTTCAGTGCGGCTGCAGCCTTCATTTCTAACCGAGAGATCGATCGGCGCGTTTCCATTCATTACCAAGTTAATAGCACCTACGTCAGTCGCTATAGTATTCTCAGCCGATTGCTCATTGGCTGTCGTGAATCGGTGGGCGGAGTCACAGACTACACTATTTGAACCTGCATCTTCTCCTACCTCATCCTCATCTCGGGCAATATTATTCGCAAGTAAATATTTTAATAACGCATTTTGATTTTCGGTAATTAACTCCATCGTGATATTAAAAGTACTCAAAATAGCAAGTTCCCTCAATTCCCTAGCATTATAATTTTGTACATCATTAGCATGCTTTATCTTATATACAAACGCACGAGAGCACGTACAGATGCGTACAGGCTTTCCCGCTAAAATTGCCCCATATTTCTTGAATAATTTCGTTAACCCCAATAAAAGCTTATTTACTGGCAAATATCTTTTTTCTGTTGTATTAAAAGACCCACTATAAAAAGCAAAAGGAGTCCCATTCTCATCGTCAGACATAATTACCGTATTAAAAGCTTTATTATTTGCATAAATGTACACTTTGAGAGGCGCATCAACTGCTGGAAACCTGAGCCGAGAGGCGTGACGAATCGCTTGTTTTATATCTACAAAAGACTTCTCAGCCTCGGGAGACCACGTGATTTTTTTATTAGAGCTATTTTTTCCCTTTAAATAATTATACAAAGGCAATGTTAGATTTGTAAAACACGGTATATTTTGGCGGTAAAAGGAAATTCGGCCAACAAACGAACGTACTTCTTTTATGGTTACCGGCCGAGGAACATTAATTATTTCCTTAACTTTTTCAGATAATGGCGCAAGCCCTTCTTCCGTCAAGTCAAAACCCAAATAACTTAATCTTTTTACCCCAAATTCGCATTTTTTTTATTTAAACAAATTTTAAAATAATTTAATCTCTCAAATACTTGTTTAAGTACCAACACGTGGTCTGATAAATCTTTGGTCCCTATCAAAATATCGTCTAAATACACGTGTACACCGGGAATGCCTTGAAGTAATATAGTTAAAAATCTCATGAAACATGAGCTCGAATTTTTAAATCCCATCGGTAATTGTCTAAAAGAAAAATTGCCGATCATTGTACTAATAGTAAAATAATGTTGATCGGCTTCTGCTAAAGGCAGTAAATAGTACGCGTTCGTGACGTCAAGCTTACTTAATACCTTTGTCCCATGAAGCCCACTAAATATATCATTTATATTCGGCATAGCAAATACATCATTTTTCGCCACGGAATTGAGTTTCCTAAAATCACACACGATTCGGACCCCTCCCCCATTTTTTTCTAACACGCTGATGGGAAAACTCCATTGCGATGGTGCCCTCTTTAAAACTTTCGCTTTTACTAAATTTAATAGCTCCCTCTTTGTTTGTTCGAATAATTTGTGAGGAATACGACGAGGTTTAAGTTTTATTGGAACTCCGCTTATATTAGTTTTATAAGGAAAAAGTGACGCTAATTCCTTCAAGATAGCAGTTGGAATGCTCGTCTCCTCTCCCCCACGTAAAGCACAAGTATCCCCCCCCCTTTCTATTCTTAAGTTTCGACTCAGCGTTCCCCCCTCCCCCAAATTCTCTGAACAAATCATCCCAAGCTTTAATCTGCTGTTCCCGAACCTTAAAATTTTCCGGTAAATATGCATTTATAAATAAATGTTTAAATTCAACTACCAGATTATTGACTATAGGTATTTCACTAAAAAGTTCATTAGTAGCTACAGAAGAAGAAAATTGAGAGAGAGTATGAATAAAAGCCTTATCTCTACAAATCGTGTTATTACATAAATTTATACCTTCTTTGCTCTGAGTATCCGTTAACACATCTGTCTCAAAATTAATATTAAATGAAAGTATTTTAAAAACAATTAAATTTTGAACTGTGAAATATCTTAATGTGTGTTCATGTAAAATAGTCATTAG
>JABUQX010028521.1:50000-52500 GCA_015478945.1 Trachelipus rathkii | reverse complement strand
ATATATTATATTAAAGAGAGAGAGAGAAAAGAGAGAAGAAAGAGAGGTGAGAGAGAGAGAGAGGAGATAAAAAGAGAAGAAATAAGAGAGGAGAGAGAAAGAGAGAGAAGGAGAGAGAGAGGAGATGGGTTTCGACCCAAGCCGACGCCTAACCCAAAAAACTTGGCCCTCAAACGTACTCGGCCATTAGAAAAACCTCCCCAAGTTACTAGATCACAATCTACAATAGCCTATATTATATATATATATATATATATTATATTTTATATATATATATATATATATATATATATATATATAATATATATATATATATAATATAATATATATATATATATATATATATATATAATATATATATAATTATTATTTTATATATATATATACATATATATATATATATATATATATTATATATATATATATATATATTATTATAATATATTATATATATATATATATATTATATATATAATATATATATTATATATATATATTATTATATATATATAATATATATATATATATATATATATTATATATAATAATATATATATATATAATATATATATATTATATATTTATATTATAATATATATATTATATATATATATATATATATATATATATTATATATATAATATATAATAATATATATATATATAATATAATATATTATATATATGTGTTGTGTATGTGTGGCGTGTTTTTTCGTGTCCTGTATCAATATTCTACAAATACAAAGAGAAACGTTACGAAGTTGAGTTCTATACTAACCTAGTGGAGTTATAAACAACTATTTTTAATGGCACATTTTAGGGGGAACCTGAAGACATTGGGATTTATTAACTGGCATGATGGAACAGGATACACAAAAATTTTCTTGCTTGCTTACCCTCTTGCAAATGGTACAGCACCGGCAGAAGGGAAAAAATCACTACGTTCGGAAAAGCATTGGCCTCAAAGACATGATTTCAATCCTGGAACCAAAAACATAAAAACATATCACATAAATCACTTGTGAATCCGCAGTTTGTCTTTCTTCAACCTTTGCACATTAAACTTGGTTTGATTGAAAATATATTTGGGAAAGCTCTTGATCGAGGTTAAAGTTAGGGTTAGGTTAGGTTAGGTTAGGTTAGGTTTTAGGTTAGGTTAGGTTTAGGTAATAGGTTAGGTTAGGTTTAAGTTAACTTACGTAACTAACCTAACCTTAACCTAAACCTAACTTAACAACTTAACTTAAAACTAACCCTAAACTATCCTTAACCTAAATACAAAAATTAAGGGAAAAAAAATACCTGAAACTGAAATTAAGTGAGTGATTAAATATAATTATATATATTTAATTATATTATATATATATATAGTTATATTATATATATATATATTTATATATATATATATATATAGTATATATATATATATCATATATATATTATTTAATATAGTATATATAAATATATTATATATATATAATATTATAAAGAAGAGGAGAGAGAGGAGATGAGAGAGAGACGAGAGAGAAGAGGAAGAGAGAGAGAGAGATCATATGAGACTATTAACCATGCGACTGGAACAGGAGATACTTGGCTCAACGAACTGGCATAGAAAACCTCGCCAAGTTACTGATCACAATCTACAAATATACCTATATATATATATATATATATATATATATATATATGTATATTATATATATATTATATATTTATATATATATTTATATATATATATATATATATTATATATATATATATATTATATAATTACTATATATGTGTGTGTGTGTGGTTGAGTTTGTGTGTGTGCAGTGTGTGGTTTTTTTTTCGTCGTTCCGTAGCATATTCTAACAAATTACAATTGGAATCGTACGAAGTTTATGAATTCTATACTTAACCTAGTTGAGTAAGAACATTTAAATGACACATTTGTGGGACCTGAAGATCATTGGAAACTATTAACAAGGCATTGAACAGGGGGAAATACAACAAATCTTCACTGCTTCCTCTGCAAATGGTTTACAGCGTGCGTTTGTTGGCAGAAAAAATCACTACGTGCAGGAGAAGAAAAAAGTGGTCTAAAGACATGATTCCAACTGAGACCAAAAAAACATATCACATAATCACTTGTGAATGCCGCAAGTTTTTCTTTCAACTTCACCTTTGCACATAAACTTGGCTTTGATTGAAAATATGTATAAAAGCTTTTACCCAAAGGTGTGACATTCTTTCATTTCAATTTACAAATTTAAGTGAGGCAAAGAATTAAAGAGGGGTTTTTATTTTTTTTTATTTTTTTTATAGCCCCCCAAATTTAAAGACAGTCTTCCGAGATTGAGAGTTCGAAAGGAAACTGTCAGAAGGACAGAAAGCGGCCTGGCTAGCCATTTCAATCAGTGTGTCTCAGGTTTCCTTGGAAATGAGAAAGTTGAAAACTATGAATATCTTTGTACGTAAATGGTGTTGAATTGCTTCGTGATATAGGTTGCAATATGTTT